>CANSZD010000647.1:0-302500 GCA_947648045.1 Beta corolliflora | reverse complement strand
AAATAATTACAAATTCATCGTTATTATAATATTATTAATAATAACAATATTAATAGTAATATTGAAAACAAATATAATAATTACAACATTATAGTTTACTAAACTTATTTTCTTTGACCGAACTTACTTTTGCTGAACTGAACTTATTTTTACTTATTTTTGCTGAACTGAACTTATTTTTACTTATTTTTGCTGAACTGAACTTATTTTTGCTGAACTAAACTTATTTTTACTTATTTTTGCTGAAAATAAGTCCAAAAGAACAGGGCCGTATCTCGCTCTCCAATCTCACTTGCGTGGACTCGTTTATGTTAACATTATTGTGCATCAGGCCAAAAACACGTATTATTCACTATATCATTCAAAACCCACTCTATCAAACTTACTATATCATTCAAAAACATAATATAGCATGCAACATTTTTGAACAATCCACTATATCATTCAAACACTCATTATATCATGCGGAAACTCACTATATCATTCAGACACTCACTATATCATATCGAACTTATAAACTACTACATCTTTCTATATGTTAAAGCATGTGTCACAATATAAACTACACAACCTACATCTTCTTGCATATCAAAACATTATAATTAAATCCTCAACTATATTGCATATATTGCATATAATTTCACTATACGTTTTTCGTTTATAATATCCATTATATTGTATATAAGTTCACTATATCTCTATAAACTCATTATATGAAATAATATCAATTACCAACTCGATACACACTAAAGTTAGTCATTTAAAGTTTGTACCCAATCCAATCGAACACTATCTCTATACATATCGCACCAACCTGCTTATACTTAAATTGATCAAGCTACCTTCACTATTTACTTTTCGTGAAGGTGATTATCTCAGTTTGAAATTACCACCTTAAATGATCTGAAATGTGTGTAAAGTAGGATTGTTTATTAGTAATCTAATGGTATATAACTAAACAAATTACTTCGGCGAATATTTCTATTTTCTCTTGGGAAAGCGTGGGTGTAACACCCCGACTCTTCCGGAGTCGAGTCTATCGTCACCAATGCGCATCCAGGGTCGACAATTGTCCTCAATAACCAACACAAGTTCTTCCGGCGCATTTTGTCCTCACTCAACACCAGGACCAGGACTTCTATTTTCTTGTTGTTGTATAGACAAGCAGACTTCTCATGTTCACGCAACACCGGGACCGGCTCCAGGAGTGTCACATCCAGCAGCAGTCAGGCCTAGGGTGCGAGCTAGGCGTGGTCAAGCCAACGATCCCCATAGTACGCTAAACGTAACATTTCTTATGAGAACTTTGTCGGTGTTATCTTCAAGGTAGCATCAAATTACATGTAATCACTTCCACCGACTATTACTTACCTTTCGGTGAAAATTTGTCCGAGTACTATTTGACATCGGCTAAAAATTACGGAAATCACATATTCGTTGCATGTGTAGTTGCATGGGGAAACAATAGCTGAACTAATGAAGGCTTTGCAAGAATTGTAGATCCGTCTTTAATCAATAATTTTGTGATTTGTTGTTAATGCTTCTTTACCAATAAATAAGTTGAATGCTATTGAGTTTGCTCTCATATAATACAACTGCTTGGACAGACAGACAAGGCAGCTATGCTTGATGAAATAGAATTTCCGAGGCTCCAAGTGATGAAGGTATTATCTTTTAGGACTTATCATGGTTACATGATATTTGAGAGAGATTATTATCTTCTCCAAAGTTGTGTCACTTTTATTAAAAATTATATGATGCTTTAAGTTGTACCTTTAAGTTGCAATTTATACAAACCAAACCACTTGTGCATGCATGAAATACATGGCATGCATATGTGGTGCTTGCACTTGTGGTGCTTCTGCATTCTGTGCACAGGGGTTTGGTTAACTTGTAATACAGTGACTTATTAATGGGCCCTATTTATGTTACATCGCGTTTATATGTCGAATGGTGATTTCCGTATTAGGTTGCTTTACCCATGGCAGATCTGAGCCTCTTCTTGACTCTCCCAAAAAAAAGGATACAAGGAGAACTATACATACATGTGGATGGTTTGTTAGTTATTCAAATAGTACTTGGCTATTTTTGGAGAATTTTGTTCCTTGTTTGGGAATTTAAAATGTTGTTATTTATGTAAATGCATGTAATTTTATTTTAAATAACTTTTAATTTCAACGTGAGCATATTTTGTTGTTTTGGGTGTATAACTTGAAATGGTGAAGGTTGTATTATTGTGGGTTTTTTGAATTGTAATCAAAGATGGTAAAATGTTGTTCTTTTATGCTTGAAATACGGCATATTAGCTGCATCACTTTGGTGTGTAATTAAGCTAACAACTAACAAGTGAGGTGTAAAGTTTGGACTGCACAATTGCACTGCACAATTTAGATACCAAGTTTTGTTTGTTCAACATAAAATTATTCTCTCTCAAATTGAGGCTTTATGAGCTATGCTATATGCATACATTGGATCCAGAAGAAATGAGGAGCCCTTTGAATAAGCCTTTAAGCTCCAAGCGAAATTTGAGAACGCATCGCACAACAGGCTTGGTATGCCTTCCACGGTAGAAAATTTGGTCTTATTTATGGGCTGCTAAGGACGACGACACCGAATTTTTACGGGCGTCCAATGATTTCACCACCGTGGGTGCTCGCTAGAAGTTCAAAGTGAGGGCATAATCCACCTAGGTGACATGCATTTGATGTTGTTTCTATGGTCTAGAATTATTAGGCTCGTTTTGTTTAGGTTGGGGTGAAATACCGTGTTATATATGGCCTTATTATGGGCTTGTTTTTTTCCGCATTTCAACAAGTATTAGCATCACTTGTTTGCGTCATCGTCAACTTTTATTATGTTTAGCTCCATTTTATTTTTGTTTTGCATTAAATTGTTAACACTCTATGGATTACCAATTTGTCGATCGTGTTCTAAATTTTATTGTTTATTGATGCCTTATCTCGTGTTCGATATTACTCAATGCTTTCGTTAATTTTTTAAATTGAGCAAAGAGCATGGATTATCATATATTGTGGGTTTTAAATTTTAATCCATTCTTTCTTTTTCTTCCACCTTTCTATTATCTCTTCCAAGTATGTTGACGTTAATCAAAAATAAAAATCACTAATCAACACTTACTAATTAATTAACATAAGTGCACGAGCCAATAACTAGCTAGTATTATCGGAAGTTAAGAGCTTACCGAAAGGAAGTATTTTTTTAAATAAGTCCAAAAATGTTATTGACAATGATAATAAATAGAGTTAAAAGGGCCTTTCATGGAGGAGTTATTACTTATCGCCTTCTATTTTTGAGACATGAGACTAGCGTCGAACACTCTAAATTGGGGGATGGGGCCAAATGCTTTTGCAATTGGTACCAAACTAATTTTTACCATTTGGAAGAGGTTTGTTTTTTTACAAAAAACAAACCTCTTCCAAATGGTAGTAATATTAAAAATGGTAGCATTATGATTAACCCTTAATTAATTTTGATAGAGTTTTTCTTCCTTCCTCTGTTAGTCATGTTAAAAAAAGTATCTCATGAAAAGCTTTTTTCGGAAGTATTGGAAGCCCTTATAGTTATAAGACTGTCAAGTCATCATATTCTCTTTGATTTTTGCTCTTTCTATCATGTGAAAAAAGATGGTGTTGTTTTATCCCATACTATTGCTAAATATAAATTTGATCATGTATGAGTTTGTTTGGTTTGAGGAATTTCCCAAGTTTACAGTAAACTCAGCAAATTGAGATAAGCCCACCCATATATAAGTAATTATAACTAGTTTCAGGCTCGAGCTACTCCCTAATAATTACATCCTTCATTTATTAATTAATATTTAACTTTAAAATAATAACGCTTGTGATAACGGGATCAAATCTTATACAATGCATTTTCTAATAGAATTTATTTTACCTACTTAAAAAATAGTCGTTCTGCTTAATATGATCAGACAACTTGAGAAATTTCAAGACACTACAATTCTAATAGCACCATTAAAAACAAATTAAACCTTCCAATACTAAACTTCTAGTTGCTAAAATAATTTCTTTAACAGATCGTAACAAACTATTATTCTGACATTCCTAGACATTGTTGCAGTCTTGAAGAATTGTACTGTTTCAGCATCATGTTTACTTGTAATTGGAGTTATGTGATCTAACTTGTTTATAATTGTCACTTCTCTTAAGCAATGTCGCCAACATCTGTCTGGAATAATTCGTTCGCAAGAATAACACTTCTCCCTGCAATGCTGCAAACATCTTCCTAGACGAGGTTTGCAATGATCATCACACTTCGATTTATCATCGTCGTCTGCGTACTCAAACTGGTTACAAATGAAAACACACACATGATTTAGTTTACTAATTAGTATAACTAATTACAGACATGCATAAGTGAAAGCAAAAAAGATAAAAGAAACTAAACACATGTTTTAGCTAGCTAGGGTCAGGTGATAAACAGATACAAAGAGCTACAGCCGTGATAAACTAACAAATCTGGTTAAACAATGCAAGATATCATTAGGCCAAAAAAGAGAAGTTTCCCTTAGTCATGAAGTGCGAGGAACAAATGCAGTGGCACATGATTGCCAAAGAAGCAAGGAAAGAGAGTAGATGCAACTTTGATTACGGAAACATTATTATCCCCTCCCCTGTATGTAATACTCTAAGGCTCTGTTCGTTTGGACTGAATTAATGAAAATTCAGTTCAGTTTAGTTCAGTTCAGACAATTCCAATTCAGTTCAGTTCAGTTCAATTCAATTCAGTTAGTTTCTTCTCACAGTTTTCATTCACTTCAGTTCAGGTTTATTCAGTTCAGTTCAGTTCAATTCAGTCTAAAAAAACAGAGCCAATTATCTCAGAGCTAAGCTTACTGAACTCTCAGCCTCCTAATGGGGTGAGCAGTAACAGTGATGTCTCCAACTTGGGTTCTAATACCCAAACTCTTTTAACGTAATTGAATGTGATAGCTACCGTATTTTCCGAAAAAATAAAATAAATAAAAGTACTGCTACTAATAAGATGATAATGTAATACCTGAATCTCCTTTGAGTCCACCATTAAATGATCCCTTTGCTGAAGCAACTTGATAATTATTGTCTTTGGACGCGCAAGCCAAAGTAGACCATCAATAAGACCATCGAACTTGTCATCTTTTTTCCAAGAATTTGCGACATAGTTGATTTTCAAGTCCTTGACACTATGGAGGGGAGAACAATTTATTCTCTGTCTTATATCGGAAGGAACCACATAGTATGATATTACATCGGATGGCAAAATCTGCACAAGATCGACAAAACAATAATTGTAAGCACTTCATAAGTTTGTATGTTATATTTCCTCCGTTATAAAATAAGTGAAACAACTTTTCCAAAAATCTCTCACATATTAAATAGAAGTGTTTCACTTATTTCATAAAGGAGGAAATATAAACTTGGCATGTGTAAAAGTTATTTTCTAAAAACACACTAGAAAGAAGAGGTCGAGTAGACCAACCTCTGTAAACTGCACTTCCAAATGATTCACTACGTCTCCTGCTACATTAAAATTGCCCAGAAATTTAATTATGTTCTCATATTCAAATGAATCATTGTGTTCATTTCGGTGGTACCACCTCAAGTGAAGTTTAAATCTTGGAATGTGAGGTGACGTGCGCAAATACTGCAATGCAGAAGCATCCATAGTCGCCAGTTCCTCAACAGGGCAAGGAGAATGTATGAATATTAATTTTAGAGACTCTAGAAAGCTATTTGAAATTTTAACACTCCTCAATCCAAGACATCTACTAAGAAAGAGTTTCCTTAGCTTGGAGAAATGAGAATAATTGATGATCATACGCAACTGTTCATCGGTTATAATGGCATTGACGATATTTAATTCAATCAACCCCTTGCTAGACGCTAGATCATGGATGACACAGGACCCAACTTCTCCCGATTGTTCGTCGAATTTGAAGTGTTCGAGATTGGGGTTATCTAACTCTATCTTCTTGAAAAGATTTTCTTGTGCCACAAAAATGCATAGAGTGACAAGTCTTTTGAGACACGAGGCATGTAGTGTGTCCATTTCCATTCCACGTTCACCCCAGATAAATTCCAATTTCAGGGACTCTAATAGATTGCAGTTACTAGTTATACTATCAAGTACCCTTTGATTTAACGTGACAAATCTTAAAGATAGACACCTTAATGTAGACCACCTCGTTTCGACGCAAGAATTAAGCATGCATCCCCTCAATTTCAACTTAGTTATTTCTTGTTTCCAGGAACCCAAGGAAGATATAGGCAAGTATGTACCAGTGAAATTGAGGTCATAATTGTAGTCATCCCGTTGACCAATTGAGAAATTAAGCTTCTTGACTCGGAATTCATTGACTGCGCGAACAAGAAGGTTATTTACTTGGCAAGTTAGTGATTCTGGGACATAATAAGTATTAGGATTAAGGTGTAATATTGGGATATGAAGTTTAAGCTCTTCCAACGTTATGTTATTGTAGTGAACACAACACTTGGACATTCTAGTATAAATATGATTGACACTATTGAGAAGTTGTTCATGTGAAATTGTAGGATTTCGCTTAATGGAGAAGAAATAACCTTCTGTTAACCTTAAGCATGGGAGGGTTAGCCACAAGTTCTTCCATGAACTCGAGAGGACGGCGGTCGCCGCAGCTTCATTGATGGAAAGGTAATTGAGTATTTGATGTCTTAGATGTTCCGGTAGTTCCGACATCCGATCTTTCTCGCTGAGCTCCTTATTCATTGCTACCATAATTATAACCTTCATACTATACTATTACTGTTGTTACTAAGTTCGCTTGAAGAAAAGTTACCGCCCCTTGATTTAGACACCTAAGAGTACTTGGTAGTAATTGCAGAGGTTTACCAAATCTTGAAAATAAAACTTATGATATAAGGCCTTTTATATAGGCTTATGAATTATTACTCTTAACCCGATTAGGATTAGGTTTCCTAATGATAACGACAACATATATATTCAGAACAACCCATATTAACTTAAATTCCCTAAATTAAACAATTTAAAGTATTCTTAAACTAGGACTTTCCATAAACCTCACATAAATACAACCACAAAATTTTGGAGAAAAAAGAAGGAAAAATCACGAAAAATCGAAAACAAATAACAGACTTAGAAATAAATTGGGACGGCATTGAATCAGTTGCAGATGTTAGGTTCAGTGGTTCTGTTGCAGTATGGGTTCAGTGACCTTGTTTCTTTTTGACGCAGGTTCGAATCATACGAAGAGATTTATGTGGTTCCTTTACTCCTGTCTCCTTTTCCCTTCGTTTTTGTTTTGTTTTGTTTTTTTCCCTGTTCTTGGCAATATCTTGAATGATGGTTTGCTTTTATAATTTTTAATTTTGTTTTCTTTCCATTACTTTTTTTTTCTTTTTTATTTAAATTCAAATAGAGCCCCACTTTTTTATTTAGTTCATTTCTTTGGTGGAAAAATGTTACCCAAATAACACCAACTTTTACCCATCTTATATAATTAACTTTTTATTATTTTGGCAAACACCCAAGTTTGAGTGGTATCTTATAGGAATAATATGGCTCTTCATTCCCTATATTCAATGTCTCTAAAATGTATTAGTGACGGCAAAAAAAAATTTGAGTTTGGATTATTATGAGAAGCATCTCACAACTTGAAATTATATATGGATTATTCATATCAAATTCTCTTTCTTAATTTTATAGAACCCAAACTAATGTGAAGTGTCTGTTTGTCATTCAACATATTACTTTGAAATTTTTGCTTTCCAATTTTCAGTTTGTAAATAGTCAATATATATTTAGATTTATACTACTTCCAAAAATACTTAGTATTTAATTGTCCTTTTGTAAATCTGTATTTTTTTAATGCCGAAACAAGTGCTACTCAATGGCTAATGCATAAACCATTTTAAATTTATTTCTGATTTTTTAAAGGACTTCGAATCCACGTAAGTCAAATTCTGGATCCGTCACTGCTCTAAAAGCCATATAAACTATAGTCTTGGTCATTGCAATTTGCAAAATCATAACAAGGTTTGTACCTCAATTATAAAGTCCAATATCAATTTCAAACACCCTTACTGAAATAATACTAATTGCTAGATTCTAGAATTTGAGACTCTGTTATGTTAGGATTAAACTCAATATGATGGATCATCTAAGACAAATATGTTATAGTATATGTTATGGTGTGTACGTTGGTCTTGAGTGTATATTTTAGAAATATATATTGAGATGAATTTGGCAATGTATCACAATTTAAGACTTTTGTAGAATGGTGTGACCAAAGTATATGGTTAGACCACTTAACATTATATAGTTTCATCATATCATTCATTGTCTAGCTTATACTTGATATAAAGAATCAGAATCTGTCATACCGTCTTTTACAAAATTTGCCTGTTTCACATGACTATTTTTTAATTTTTAATAACCTATGATAGTTCTATATGTAAGTATGTTAATGAAGAAAAATATAATAAGGTATGCCAATTAAAAAATCAAAGGAATTATTATTTTTGTCAAAAATTCTTTATTGAATTTTCAACACTATTTGATATTAGCATTGAAGGATAGGTCTCTATTAGATACACATGTTAAACTTTTTCACTTTAAAGTACTTGTATATGTTGTATCTGTTGGATACTTTTTTAATATTGATGTTTGATTTATTCATTTTTTATTGCTTTTCTATGGAGAATTAAAAGAAATAGTGTAAATGGTGAACTTATTGGGTTTGTCTAATTATTAAACCCAAGTCATATTCTCCTAACAAGCGCATTCGGTCTCATTCTAACCTAACACTATCCCTAGATATCTTGCACCACCCTAGTCGTCCCTTCTATTCTCATTTCTGTGTTTACATTTGAATCTCAAACTACAACAGATAATTTTAAAAAACAAATCTTACTGAATGGATTACTACACTAAATGGATAAAACTAGTCATTGAATGGATAAAATAATTTACTAAATGGATTAAACTAATCACTAAAAAGATTAAACTAGTCACTACATTCATAAAGGTAGGCCGTTTTCTTCTTAATATTGGGTTGTGGACTTGTGGTCGTTGCCTAACTTTAAATTAAATGTCATCAGTCTTTTATATTATTGAATATTATAAGAAGTTAAAAACTTACTTAAATTTATATATTTTTTTAAAATTAAGTCCAAAAATGTTATTGACAATTATAATAATAGAGTTAAAAGGGCCTTTCACGTAGGATTTATCAGCTTCTATTTCTGAGACATGAGACTCGCGTCGAACACTGTAAATTGGGGCTAAATACTTTTGTAATTGGTACCAAAAAACGAAAGTTTAAAAAAAAACCCAACCTCTCCAAATGGTAGTAATATTAAAAATGGTACCCTTATTGATTACTCCTTAATTAATTTTGATACAATTTTTTCTTCCGCTGTTAATCATGTAACAAAAAAAAGTATCTCATGAAAGGTTTTTTCTAGAAGCATTTAAAGCCCTCATAAGATTGTCAAGTCATCAAATATTTGTTTGATTTTTGCTCTTTGTATCACGTGAAAAAAGATGGTAGTGTTTTATCCCATACTATTGCTTTGTGTGTATGGGACTTGGGAGTATTATCATCCATATTATTGTTTCAATCCATCTTGCGTGGACCCGGTTCACATTAAAAATAGTGTGGACCAGGCCTAGACACGTGCCCCATTACAAACTAGTCACTCCCGCTTTCCAAAATCCACGCGATTTTCTCTCTCTTCAATAAGATTATATCGCTCTAAAATTTTAACAAAAACAGTTGTTCAGAACAAACATACACTATATCATTTTAAAATACACTATATCATGTCAAAATACACTATCATGTCAAACACTATAACGATCGATTATGATAATTTTGTGTAATATACAAATAAACTACACTATAACATTTCAAAATACACTATATCATGTCAAAACACACTATACCATGCAACACTATCATGTCAAAAAACACAACAAAACACTATCATGTCAAAATACACTATATTATTTCAAAATACACTATATCATGCCAATATACACTATATCATGCAACACTATCATGCCAAAAAAACACAGCAAAACACTATCATGTCAAAATACACTATATCATTTTAAAATACACTATATTATTTCAAAATACACTATATCATTTCAAAAATACACTATCAGGATAGAAAAATTATCAGAGGAGAGAAAAGTTATCAGGAGAGAGAAAAGAGTGGAAGACTGAACGCGGAAAAACGGAAATTTGTAATCATTAAAATTCACGTGAGATGGATCAGGTGCACACTAAGTCAGGTGCACACTAAGTTAGTGTGCACCGGGTTCATATTAGTTTTTTTATTATTGTTTTGTGTTATCTCAATATTTAGTATATTAATATTGTCGAATTTTAAGATGTCAAGACCATACTATTGATTTTTGTGTGTGAATAAATATGGTAATGTCAAATGCGTAAGAAACAATAATATGGATCATCAAATACTATTAGAACGAATCCACTAATAAAGATAGAGAAACTCGTTATAAAAAAAAAAAAAATAAAAAAATAAAAAAAATAAACTAACAGAAGAATTATAGTACTCCCATACATACAAACGGGCTCTCAAAAACAATTTGCACACAAAATAGAGTATTCTTACAACTCTAAAATAACCTCACTTAAGCTCTCTCAGTGAAACTTAGTGCCAAGTATTAACGAGCCGAGCCGAGACCGAACATGGCCAGGCTCGGCTCGGCTCGAGATTGGGAGGGCTGGAGCTCGGCTCGAGCTCGAAGCTCGTCGAGCTCGAAAATCCGAGCTCGAGAAAAAAAAACTTTGGCTCGGTTTGCGAGCCACCCTGGCTCATTAGCACCCATAGTGCCAAGATAAACTCATGCACACACCGATGACTACAACTTACTGCCAAAGCATATTATTTAACAAAAAATACCTAGAATCCTAAATACATAAGGAATGGATGCTAAAAGATAAAAAGTCGCTGCCGCATGATCAGACTTGCTAAGAAGTTATATAACACTGTAATTCTAATAGCAACATTAAAAACAAACCTTTGTTCCTATACTAAAATTCTAGTTGCTAAATAATTTATTTGACTTACCATTTATTAATGCTTGAATCAAAACATATTGATACTTTCAAGAAGCCAATATATAGATCGCCACGAAACTAAGCATACCAAGGGAGCGATACATCGATCAACACATGAACCACTTGAGAGACCATGTACTATCAATACTCAAATTCAAGAGACATCCCCACATATTTTTATTTTGACATTCCGAGACATTGTTGCAGTCTTGAAGAATTGTACTGCTTCGTCATCATGTTTACTTGTAATGGGAGTCCTTTGATCTAACTTGTTCATAATTGTAACTTCTCTTAAGTAATGCCGCCAACATCTATATGGAATTCGTTCGCAAGAATAGCACTTCTCCCTGCAATGCTGCCAACATCTTACTGGACGAGGTTTGCAATGATCACACTTTGATTTATCATCCTCCTTTGCATACTCGAACTGATCACAAAAGAAAACACACACATGATTTTATTTACTAATTAGTATAACTAATTACAGACATGCTCACATGCATAAGTGAGAGCAAAAAGGACAGAAGAAACTAAACACATGTTTTGGCTCAAATGGTAAACTCTTAGTACTGTACTAAGTGTAATACCTTAAGCTCCTTTGAGTCCACCATTATCTGACCCCTCTGCTGATACAACTTGATAGTTATTGTCTTTGGACGCGAAAGCCAAAGTAGACCATCAATAAGGCCATCGAATTTGTCAGGTTCTTTCCAAGACCTTGCGAAGTAGTTGATTTTCAAGTCCTTGCCACTGTGGAGGGGAGAACAACTTAGTCTGTGTCTCATATGGGGAGGAACCACATAGTATGATATTACATCGGATGGTAAACTCTGCACAAGATCGACAAAACAATTATAAGCAATCCACATGATTGTATATATGTTATATATATACTTGGCATGTATAAAATTTAATTTCTAAAAACACACTACAAAGAAGAGGCTGAGTAGACCGACCTCTGTAAACTGTACTTCCAAATGATTCAGTACTATCTCTCCTGCTACATGAAAAGTGCCCAAAAACTTAACTAACTTCTCATATTCAAATGCATCATCGTGTTCATTTCGGTGGTACCACTTCAAGTGAAGTTTAAACCTTGGAATGTGAGGCCACACGTGTAAATTCTGCAATGCAGGAGCATCCATAATCTCCAGTTCCTCCAAAGGGTAAGGAGAACGTGTAAATATTAATTTTAGAGAATTTAGAAAGCTATTTGAAATTTTAACGCTCCTCAATCCAAGACAACCCGTAAGAAAGAGTTTTCTTAGCTTGGAGAAATGAGCAAAATTGATCATACGCAACTCTTTGTCGGTTATAATGGCATTCAAGATATCTAAAACAATCAACGCCTTGCTAGACGCTAGATCATGGATGACACAAGACTCAACTTGTCCGGATAGATCCTCGAATTTGAAGTGTTCGAGAGTAGGGTTATCTAACTCTATCTTCTTGAAAAGATTTATTTGTGTCACAAAAATGCGTAGAGTGACAAGTCTCTTGAGACACGAGGCATGTAGTGTGTCCATTTTGTTGGGGTTTTGTGGAGATGGTGAAGCAAGCTAGGCGAGCAAGCGAAGAACCACAGCAGCACCCAGCAGCCCGGGCGGGCTGTTCATGGGCCCGGGCGGGCTGGTGGCCCGGGCGGGCATGTGAAGGCCCGGGCGGGCGGTTTGCTACTACCTTCAAGGCAGAATGTTGGGGTGCCACCTGCACCGGGCGAGCCTCAGTCTGGCTCGGGCGGGCTCCTGAGCCCGGGCGGGCGGCTCTTGGGCCCGGGCGGGCGTTTCTTCGAGCCCGCCCGGGCAACCCAGATCTGCACGTGTTTTTCGCGATTTAAGTTTTAATCGTGGCCCTTGGATTGCTTTTATTCCTTGTAGTATAAATACTCTATTTTCTGAGTTTAGAGAGGGTAGCACACATATCTCATTGTTCAAACTTGGATCCTCATCTTTTCTAGGGTTTTAGGAGAGAGAGTGAGTTTGAGAGAGATTGTATGTTCACCATTGATTCTCCATTGTTTCCATAGTGCAAGTTTGTGGGTTTTTCTCCCGGAGCTCGGGTTTCCCACGTTAATCTTGGTGTGTTCTTTCTTGTTTTCATTCCTCTTTGCATTACTTGATTGTTGTTTCAATTTCACAATTCTTCTTGATTATTGTTGATTATTGCACAATCTAGTTAACACTTAGTTTCTAAATCACAACACATTTTACTTTCACTCCTTATATGTTTCAATTGTAGGGACTCTAATAGATTGCAGTTACTAGTGATACTATCAAATACACACGTTGATTTACAGTGACAAATCTCAAAGATAGACACCTTAGAGTACACCACCTCGTTTCGACACCGGAAGTAAGCATACATCCCCTCAATTTCAACTCAGTAATATCTTGTTTCCAGGAACCCAAGGAGGATATAGGCAAAAGTGTACCATCAAAATTGCGGTTAGAGTGGTAGTCATTATATTGACCAATTGAAAAATTAAGCTTCTTGACTCGGAATTCATTGACTGCACGAACAAGAAGGTTATTGACTAGGCAAGTTAGTGATTCTGGGACATCGTAAGTAATAAGATTAAGATCTAATGTTGGGATATGAAGTGTAAGCTTTTCCAACGTTATGTTATTGTGGTGAACACCGCACTTAGACCGTCTAGTAAGTAAGTGATCGACACCATTAAGAAGTTGTTCATTTGAGATTTTAGGGGTGTGCTTAATAGGATTGCGGAAGAACGATTTTCCTAACCTTAAGCGTGGGAGGGTTAGCCACAAGTTCTTCCATGAACTCGAGAGGACGGCAGTTGCCGCGGCTTCATTAGTGGGAAGGTAATCGAGTATTTGATGTCTGAGATGTTCCGGTAGATTTGATATCCGATCTTTCTCGCTGGTCTCCTTCATACTATACTACGCCCTCCGTTTCCGAAAGTTCTTCTTCCTTTGACCAATTTCCTCTCACAAAAAGATTTCAAATAGGAACAACAAAAGAAAACGTTGAAGAAAAGCTACCAAGGGAGTGCTTAACTGCTTAGATCCCCTTGATTTAAACCCTAATAGGTAGTTTACGTTCGGGAACAACTCTAACGATAGAGAACAACCAAATCTGGAAGATAAAAGTTATGATGATGTGATATAAGTGTGAATAAGGAGAATAATTGACTAATATCAAATATCCTAGGTAAAAGATTACGGAAGATTGTAACCATATTTTTTTTTAAGGAAACCCATCAAGGGAAACTATATTAATAAATCGGAGCGAGCACCAGAAACTAGGGCTGTTCAGGGTGCGGTCTGGACCGCACCAAACCGCAACCCAAACCGTTTTTTCGCGGTTTGGGTTGGTTTGCGGTTTTAAAATTGCGGTTTGGGTTATGATTTCAAGCACACTGCGGTTTGCGGTTTGGGTTGGGTTTTAATTTTTGTAAACCGAAACCGCACCGTAAACCGCAATTTTATATGATTTTACTTTAACTAGCGAAGCGGATATTTCGGTATCTTAAGGGTACCTTGCCTCATGGTTGATTGTTCACTCCCGCGAAAAAGATTAAAAAAAAAAAATTATCTATTTTGATTTTTTTTAAATACACTTGACAAGGTGGCATACAAGTATACAACTGAAAAAAGAAGTTTGAGGTAAAAAACTTGGACACTTTTGATAAATTACTATTTATGTTTAATTATGAAGTCAACTTCATATTTATTTGGACTCTTTATATTTATTAACAAATTTGTTTTTTACTCTTAGGTTACAAAATTAATGTCGCGGAGGAAAAAATGGTTAAACCGCAAATCAAACCGCACCAAACCGTTTTGCGCGGTTTGGTTTGGGTTGGTTTGGGCAAAAGTGCGGTGTGGTTTGGGTTGGGAAAATGTCAAACCATATATTTGCGGTTTGGGTTGGGTTACATCCCAAACAGCACCAAATCAAACCGCGAACACCCCTACTAGAAACAACACCAACAGGAAAATCATTATCCCACACTCTTTCACCCACCTCAGAAGGAGATAGATGAGCAAGAAGATGTGCTACAATATTACCACTACGCCTAACAAACGACCATAAAACAGGTAAAGATAAAGATAGAAAAATATCTTTAATACGCGTTTAATTTGTCAATGCATTTATATGACCTTAAGTATCTTTCATGACATATTAGTAAAAATTATAACGATTAAATATCAATAAAATACTCATTTGAGATGAATCAAACAAGACCCCACGTGACTATTTTTTTTCCTCAATATAGAAGAATTTACAAGATTTGTTTTCTTATTGTGAATAGTGTCAAGATTCCAAGTGAACAAACTAAAAAATTTAAAGGGAGTACTACTTAACAATAAGGTCTTTTCTAACCTATACCATAAGGCAAGGTTAACCCTAAATTGAATTGTTTATTGAATTTTAAACACTACATTTTAATTTTTTTTTCACTTTAAAGTACTCGTGATACTTAGCTTGGACAGATTAAACAAAGTAAGAGTGACTTGTATATAATAATAATAATGAGAGGGTAAATCGACTCACCAAACATTTATAGGACCAAACATTTAGTGTCAAAGTTATCTAGGTTTCTCTTTAAACACCACCTAAATCCATTTTCTTCTCACCATCACAAGAATTATCTACAATAACCACACTTCGTTGGACACTTTTGTACCTATAATTCTTAGCCAAAAACACAAAGACACAAAGATTCAGTACAAAAATGACCATCAAGAACCAGTAAAAATAATCAAGACGACTGTGGTTTAAATCCTTTCCTATCCATTTTTTTCCTCCATTCATCCTAGTAACTTGATTCACAACCATGATCAAAAAACTTGTCATGAAGCTCCCAATACCGATAACACTAAGGTAAAACGCCATTCCTAAGCTCCGCATCGAATCCGGAACTTGATCATAGAAGTATTCTTGCATTCCTACAAGGGAAAATCCATCCCCTATACCAAGGATCAAGAACTGAGGAATCAACCAATATACACTCATTATTTTCCCATCTATCGATGCCTCTAATCTTCGTCGCTCGACCAAGGCCGAGATCATCATTACTATGATTAAGACCACCATGCCAATACCAATTCTTGTAAGGATGTTAATCCCTCTCTCATTTCCTGTGGCTCTCCTTAAATATGGTAAAAGGACTTTGTCATAAAAGGCTATTGTTGTGATCATTCCTAGGGCTATTAAGGCGGCCATAGAAGCTGCTGGGATTTCAAAGTGTTTGGAAATTTTCCTATCCATTGCACTTCCTTGCTTAATGAAGAATGTGGTGCCTTGGGCTACGCCGATTCCGAACACCAAGGAAGTTAACCATATGGGAGCCATGGCTATTATGAGCTTGAATTCCTCCACTTGTGTCACGGTTGCTAGCCTCCATGGATTTTGTTTCTTCAAGGCTGCTTCATTACTTTCATGATTTTCAATTATAGCAGCTTTGTCAAGAAATCTGCAATGCATTTATACATATATATTGTGATATATGAATTATGACCATGAATTTTTTCCAACTGATTGTGTAAAACTATTTTAACACAACACTATTACTTTAATTTTGCCAACCATCATGATAGACCAATTTGCAATGTATTTTAGTTAGTGTATTTGTTGTGGCATAGGTGTAGTTATTAGTTGTTGCTAGAGGTGGGCATGGGTCGGGCCAGCACGCCGGTCGGCCCGACCCGGCACGAGTCCGCTCAAGGCCCGGCCCGTTGTCCGCTCTGTGGGCCGTGGGCCTGCCACGGTTAAGAAATTTTATTTCAGGCCCGCACCGGCACGAGCCCGCCTATATGGCCCGCGGGCCGAACGCCCCTTTTCTTTGTTTTTTAGCCTAAAACTACCAAGAATTCAAAAAAAAACATAAAACACGGGTCAGGCCGTGGGCCTGGGCCGGGCCGTGGACAAAATCTGGAAATTTCAGGCCCGGCACGGCACGGCCTGCCATTCACGGGCTCGGGCCCGGCCCGCCATTTCCTCAAGCTCGCGGGCCGAGCCCATGAACAGGCCCGGCCCGGCCCATGCCCAGGTCTAGTTGTTGCATAAGAATTTTAAACAAATTAAATTGTGATCTATGTAACCTTTTTGTTAGAAAGTACTAATAAGTAAAGTAGTTCCAAAATAAGTAAGTAAATAGTGTATTCTTGACTTTTGTAAGTGTTGAAACTTGAAAGTGGTGCAATTCTGGGAGGAGAGAGAGATTATTAATTGCAATAATGAAGATAGCTTAGGCATCCCATAAATTAAAAGAGGAGCAAATTCGGACACTTGGACCATCTATACTAATATATTAAAAGGTGTTCCTATTAAAGGCATGTAGCTTCGCCACGTCATTTTATGTGTCATGTAGATTGTTACGTCATCTTACAAAATAAATATTGTTTGCCACTAGATTTGAACATGTGACCTCTTGCAAAGAGAAGTTTGTTCTTACCATCTCAACCAACTTTTTTTAGTGCTTCATAAATCCACATAATGTTATATATTCATTGCAAACATAAAGTAAATTAAATGTTAGATTTTTTTAAAATTAATTTTTACAAGAGTGAAAAAAATATATATCAATTGTGAAGAAGAAGAAAAAAAGGTAACACCCGAGGCAACGCCCGGGCCAACACCCTAGTTTATAAACTTAAAGTGATCTGAGGTCTCATCTTAGTCCTTAGAATTAGGGGTGTTCATTTCGGATATCCGATCAGAAAAATTTGGATCGGAACGGATTGAATAACCGAAATTTCGGACCAGTTCGGTCGAATATCCGAAAACTAAAAATATGTTTTCAAAAAAAAAGTTCATTAAATAAGTTTTATATCGGATCACCGGATATTTCGGATATCCGGCCTTTAAAACGGATATTTCGGATCGGATATCCAAAAATATCTGAAAAAAATCTTAAAAATCTCCATGTTACGGATATTTTTGGATATCCGAAAACTAAAAACGTATCGGGTCTCCGAAAAATCGAATTGGATATTTATTAACACTACTTAGAGTTAATGTTGCACTGGATGGAGACGAGTAACTCCTAAATCTATTAAAATCAGTACGGGTTTAGCAACATTTACCTGAGTCGATTTGTATGACCCAAACGCTGGCCTTGGACCTGCCCTGAACTGGGAGCCTCATACAACAAGGAAGGATTTGATGGACAAAGTAGTTTTCTTTTGGCCACGGTAGCAACCAATACTTGCAACAATGGGGTCAAGGGGCTTCCAACGGCGGTCTTGTAGCGATAAAAGGGCCTTCCAAGAACAAAAATCAAGACACTAACAACCATAGTTATGGTTAGGATTAAAAATCCTAGTCCCCAACTAACATAGTCTTGCACATACACAATCAAAGTCACCCCACATAAGAGGCCGCTACAAAGAGCGATGTTCCACCAGTTGAAAAATGACATTTTTTGCTTCCTTTCTTCCGAATGGTTGTCGTCGAATTGGTCTGCCCCAAAGCTCTCCAAGCATGGCTTGTAACCCCCGGTGGCTAGCGCCACGAGGTACGCAGCTAGAAAGTAGACCAACTCGTGTACCTTGCTAACATTCTCGCATGTCACCGAGGTCGCACCGCAAGGTTTAAGGCTTGGAATGTATTGAGACATGGTGTAAACTCCTAAACCCTGTAGAATACATGAGTGACGAAGTATAGAGATTCAATTCTCACATTATGCACAAAGAGTTAACATAATTTCACATGTTATTATGTTAGAACTAGTGTGTAGCTCGGGCGATGCCCCGAGTTTTTACTTTGAATAATACTTCTAAGTTTTGAGCTCATATTTATTCCAAATAAGTTTGTTAATTTTAATGTTCCAAGTTATATATATATATATATATATATATATATATATATATATATATATATATATATATATATATATATATATATATATATATATATATATATATATATATATATATATATATATATATATATATATATATATATATATATATATATATATATATATATATATATATATATATATATATATATATATATATATGTGCAGTAAGAACACATCTAATAGTTGGTTGAGATGGTAAGACTTTTACTTTACAACGTATTGGTCGCATGTTCGAATCTTACTATACGAATTTTTGTAGTATGTATTCCTTGTTAAGTATATGACATGGCATGTTTCTAGTGAATGGGGGGTTCCACATGGCAACATTTACTTTCTTATGTACACCTTTTAATATACTAGTATAGATAGATTTAGATAGGAGATCAGACTTCAGAGAGCATCTCTAACTTAGTAGACCAACATAATATGCAGGGTCGTAACATAAGCATTTATAATCACATATTGATCCCTTTCGGTTGCTCCTAGTTTAACTTGTACATTTGTCAATGCACATCTTTGACTATTAATGTAGGTAATTACGTATTAGTAAATAATTATAAAATTTGATAATATTAATTAAAGTAGACGAATCAAATAAGACCTCGCATGATTATGTTTTTTCTTGTATATTGAAAAAAATTTAGGAAATTTTATGTAATCCTAGATAGTGTCAAGATTTCAAACAAAATATCAATAACGAACGGACAGAGTATTATTTTATCAAAGCACATTTCAACATCTGTAATTGACCAATTGAATATTAAAGTGGTGACTAACAAACAATTATTTTACATTTATTGCTATAATAAAAATACTGTAAACAAAGAAGAAAGGAAATGATGAAATGGGAGGGGATCAAGGGAGGGAAGGGATGTATCATGTGAGTATTCATGTATGTAGGAAGGAAACGACAGAAAAAGGAAAATAAAAGTCAACGTCGAGAGTGTGTACCTTTTCGTTGGAAAATTAGATTAAGTTTCACTATTCCGTACCTTACAAAATTGTTCTAAAACTAAGTATAAATTAAATTTCACCAAAAGTATTTTCACAAATAATTTTCTACAAAATTGACTGTATATCTCACAAAAATTTATTTGAAAAAAATTGTTACAATTAATGGAAAACAGAATACAACAAAAATAAATTTACGACATAATAAATGAAAGTATAGTGAGTAAGGTTGATAAGAGAGAAGTCTTGCCATTGCGTAGAGAATGGCAGAGAAAAGAATCATAAAGTAGCGACCAGTATATGCATCTGCAAGAAACCCACCAAACAAAGGCATGACTGTCGCTACTCCAGCCCATATATTCACACTATTGGCCGCCGTTTCCAAGTCTTGGTGCATCACTTTGGTCATATATGTTATCATATTTGTTACAATTCCAAAGTAACTCAGCCTCTCACTGAACTCTATTGCTACATATAACAATTATTCCAAAATTAAAATTTTGAGTCGATCTAAATATTATTTTTTCAATGAATAAATAATCACATATTCTATTTAAAAATGTCGAAAAAAAAATGTAATGTTCCTATAATGGTTCTTTTGCCTATGTTAGACTTTAGAGTCAATAATGAAAATCAACACGACTCATAAATTCATACCATATCCTTAATGATAAGAGGTTGAAGATCTAAATAGCTGAGGAAGGACTCGATTTACACTACTTCAAATTACTAGCTAGTTTAGTTGTAGCAATGATTAATGAAAATTGAAATGTTTACCTATGATGAAGAAGGATGCTTTCCATGAGCCAGTCGAAGCTCGAAGAGGAACCATTCCTTTGTAGTCCAAAGATGAGTCATGAACTTGAAATTTAGTGACATTCTCATCAATTTTTCTTGGGATTTCAAAGTCTCCTCTTTCTCTATGTTTTTCATCATGTATATCCCTTCTTCCCTCCATTTTCAATGAAATAATTGAGGAAATGGTGATTTTGTTTGATACTAGCAGAGTAAACGATTACACCATTAGTCCTGATATATAGTAAGCCGATTGACTTTGACTCTCAGCTGGCATGTCTGATATTATAACTTATAAGGTACCAACCAATACTATGGAGTACGTTACACGAAGTATATTATTTGATTAATAAAGCTCCCACCTCCTAGGCCCGGTGACAGGTTGTGCAGGGCCCCAAATTTGGAGGACCCAAATAATTAACACTCTTGCTTATCTGTCTCCTCTGTATTCTAAATTTTTAATTTGTGTTATTATGGGTAGCTGATTGTATTGGGTAGAGAATAATTGGAGTAATTAGTCGAGTATTGTTTTGTTTTTGTATTTAAATTTGCTTATATTGTGTACTATGTGGGTTGTAATTTTCTGATGCTAAGGTTTATTTGCTTTATTTTATAACTGTATGGCTAATAATGAAAAGTGAAAACAAGAAATTACAAATTACAAGTTATCCAAATTACAAGAGAGAAACATTATTAGAAATCGTACAACGAACTCTAAAGATGAATTTTTTTATTGGATAGGTAAGTTGAAGTTCGTTACAAGGCCATTACTTGTTGTTTGAACTCTAAAAATGAATTGAAACAACTAGAAAGATGTTGTAGTAATGTAGTATCATACGTTACCTTATATATATTTTAAAATACAAGGCCATATGCCTATATTAATATGATTTGAAAATAATGATTTTCTAAGGTTTTCACCTAGGCCCCAACAATTTGATGATGTGTGAGAATATGAAAGTTTTGTTTGTTTCTTTGTTTTCTTATTGCATGTATGCTTCACGGAATCTAATTTGGTCTCTCATCTTATGACAATTGTGGTGAATTATGGGCACATAACTAGTATATTTGCTTAGGCATTTTCTTGGATCAATTACAATAAACAAATATGTTATTATTCATAAATTTTATAATTCATTTGTTACTTTTCGTATTTTTTTGTCCATTGAAAAATTAACGTCATGACGTGATAAGTAAAAATAACTTTAAAGGTTTGAGTTTGAAAATAATAGCGTAAAAGGAATTGGGGTAAGAGAATATATCATCAATAGTCGATCTTTCCGTAATAAGAGTGTTATAGATCTACATTTTTGTTTAAGTCTTTTTAGTAATATATAATTATTATAAGACTTTATGATATTTTATTTGAAACATTAGATAATGAAGTTTTAGCTTATTGATGCTAAGCTCTCTCTCTTCATTTCTAATGTCACATGTTCAATACCTTGCAGTTACATAATATTTATATTTTTTAATTGAGGAACTCACATGGACATAAAACATTTGCATTAGAAGCTTGAGGAGGGTGACACATAGCATATATGCTTTCTTAAGAACGTCTTTTAATATATTTATATGGATTAACCTTTCCTTAATCCTTATCTTTTGTAATATATTATTGGTGAAGATGTACATCAGTACATGTACCGTGTTAGGATGGATAGGAGGGGGCATATATGTAAAGAATGCTTTTCTTGGGACTTAGGACTTGGGAGTATTGAAAGCGCCACATAAGATTGTCAAGTGATTGTTGTATTTTTGCTTTTCTTCTCAGAGTTAAGCCTAAGCCTATTATTGGGACCTAACCTATTAAATTTCACCATTTAGAACCTTGTCTTTTTTAATTTATGTCACCTTTTGGGATATGAAGTTTAGTTTTTATGTAGTTCAACCACAAATTAGCTCTCAAGTTTGACTTTTTTAGCTTCAAAAACAATAAAAGCACCATATAAGTTTTTTTTGTACTTAATAATTTCAATAAAAGAATAAAATACCGTAAAAGAAATTGAAAATATGCTAAAACAAGTTGTTTATATCAAATGCATAAATCTAGTTTTAAAATTTAAATATTTCATCCCTTAGCTTGTTATACGATATTTTTGCTTCTCAACATAAACCCAACAATTCCTAACTCCTAAGTATTGAAGAAAGCAAAGTTCTTTGAGTGATCTAAGTTAAGTACCACATTATAGAAGATAAATTCACCGAATTGAACACATAATTTAGTCAAGCAATTCTTTAAAATAAAATCCTTATTAATACTCATAATTGTTCTTAGCATGCTTTATTTCATCAGCAAAGGGTATCTATTAATTGCAAATTTACAAGGTAAAAACAAATTAAAAATTTAACCCTGCAATATAAGCTCAAGGTTTCTTCTTAAAAAAATAAAATTGCATATTAAACCTTAAATCCCACCAATACCCACGAAAAATATTGACTTATTTGAATAAAAACATTGATATGTGTAACAATAAGGAATGGAGAATATGAACTAGCGGCAAGTGTTACAACCTCTACGTTTCAATTTAATTATAGATCAAAAGATATATTTCCTATTTTCTAATTAATCGCACTGTATTTTAATTAAACTAGCCACTTGTAACTATAGAAAAATGACTTAAGGTCCCACATAATGAAAAAAAGGTGAGGTTCTAAACGATGAAAGGGCAAAAGGTTAGCTCCTAATTGTATACTTAACTCCTTCTGGTGTAATATGCTAATGTTTTAACCCATACTATAGCTAGCTAAATTTAAATTTGATCATGTCAATAAGCTTGCTTGGGTTAAGGACAACCTTGCAGTTAATTCAGCGAACCGAAATATGTTCATCCATTTGAGTGATCATAATACTCTCCCATTATGGCAATAAGACGTCACCAACCTGTGTTTTAACCCTCACCCAACCAGAAACCCGTATAACTTGATCTGTATAAAACTTGAAACTTAATTAGATAACAATAAAAACGAAAGATGATTCATAGACATAGTCATTACTTCTTTAAAATTTGGAGGAAATAGACCCTTCTTAAACTTTACCACCACTCCCCCAACGATGTTATCAAGATTAGTGTTTACTAAATAGTAACAAAGAATACCTCAGCTTAGAATCCACAACTGTATTATTTTATTAGATAAATATATAAGTCTCTGATACTTGACTCCATATCCTTTACTCTCTCGGGGTGTTTGTTTGGAGAAATAAAGGAGGAGGAGATAAGAGAAATGTTGTGTTTGTTTTGTGGGATCGAGATTAGATGGGGGATAGGGTAGGGATGAAATTAAACCCCCTTATCCCACTAAATTTATACTACTTAGGAGGGGGATGGTAAATATATATTTCATGTCTACCTACACCCCATCACTTTCCGAGTCATTCTCGAGTATATTTACATTTAGTTGTGTTTGAAGAAAAAAGTTGGTTTAATATTTTAGATCGGTTCTCATATAAGAAACTTAGTTGTAGATGTCATATGACTTAAGCCAATCTTCTCTTTATGTTTTAAAAAAAGTAAAATCTTTAATACTTATGCATGAGCCCTTGAAATGAAGGTTTCAGAATACCATATTTCTTAGATCTAAGATATATGGTTCGTTTCTTCAACTTATTTGTGCTTATCTTAACATAATTAGATCTTATCTAAACTTTTTATCACTGCAGCATAATCTATTTTTGAGTATGCTAAACTTATTGTCATTGTAGCATAACTTATCTTCGATTGTATTGAACTTATTAGACTTTATTACTCTTTATCTCAAACCCCCCTAGGCGTTATGGGGATGGGAATTTCAAACAAAGTTGTAACCTAAGCGAGGTTCCAGTCTGATAGGACACCACCTTTCTCCTTATCGTAAAAACGAAGACCAGGAGGCCGTAGGTGACGGATGGACTTCGAATCAATAAAAACGTCTACCGAATATTCGAGAAGGGCACTCCCTTCAATAGTTCAATCATCCAATAATTAAACTTTACGCCAATTCTAAAATTGATTTAGGCGTTTAGGTTTCCTCATTTTTTAAACCCTTCCCCCAAAAAAAAAACGTCCTGCTTGCTTGTTTGTTGACTCGTCCGATTTTCTCTCTCCATCTCTCTCCTCTTTCCTCTCTCTGCTACAACAACAACAATGGGTGGCGGCTTTCGTTGGGTTAGACCCGAGGTTTTCTCTCTTTCTCTCTCCTCAATTTTTTTCTCTATTCTTTCTCGTTTCGATCTTGCTAGATCTGATATAGATAAACTGAATTAGATCTGATTGATTATATATATATATATATATATATATATATATATATATATATATATATATATATATATATATATTAGATGATATAAAATTTTAGGGTTTTCTAAATTTGTATCGAATTCGTGTTAAATTTTGCGCAGGTTTATCCTCTTTTTGTGGCTGTTGGTGCTGCTGTCGGAATTTGCGGCTTTCAGCTTGTCCGCAATATCTGCATCAATCCTGAAGTCAGGTTTATGTTTTTCTCTCATTATTCTTCTGATTTTTATAAAAATTACACAATTTTTTCGTACGGATATGCTTAATTTCACCAGATGTGCAGTGGATGTTTATGTTTGTAGTTATTTATGAATCAGTTTTAAATTTCATTGGATTGTCGTGTTAATTTATCAATTTGATCGAAAAATATAATTGTGAATTTCCGCTATAGAAAGAGTAGAGTTTAAATCTGATTAAAGATCTAGAGAAGGAATTTTGGAGTGCTTATAAGTTATAAATGCATTATGAATGAATACTCGCAGCCGTGGGAGATGAGTAGAATGTTTGGGGATTATTGAAGCTTATAAATATTCACGTTTATTAAGAATTGAGATAATGTTTTTACAATACTCAGTTGATTAGATTGTCCTGCTTTTGAGCGGGGTAATGCTAATGGCGTGCTTGAAAATCTCTTTTTTTCCCATGATTGTTGTGTGCTGGATGCTAAAGCTTTAATGAATGTTAGAACTTAAAACTGATGAATGTCCAACTGCCACTGAACTCTCAGCCTGAGATTTGATGTTGATTGATAAGTTGCCTGAGTTGTGTGTGTAGTCGTTTCCATGAGTAAGATTGGATGGCATTGGAGTCCCAAATCATGCCTTAGTTTCATGTTAGTCTTTCACAATATGGATGATGAAATATGTGAATGTATGTATGATTAGAGGCTATTAAGTATTTCATTGATACTTGTCATAGCTAGCTAGTGTTCTCTCTGTTAATCATAGTTTGTTACGAGAAGAAGCCTTAGAATGTAAATAGGTTGGATACATAATGTGATCATGAACATTTGGGTTGGAACGTGAAATTAATCTTACGATGTGTTTGTGTAGGCATTTTGTAGGGGAAGGGGAGAGGAAGGGAGGTTGGGTATGCTTTCACTTTCCTTCCATATTTTTCCAATAATGGAGGTTTTAGTTTATTTGAAGGGGAAGAAAAATTTCTCCATTCCCTTACTTTCTCTTTCCCCATTTCATATCCAAATAAGGGAAAGTATCAAGTAGTCACTCCCACTTTCCTCCCTCGCCCTATAAATTTTCTCACTGAATTCCAAAGACACTTTTAGTTTATAGGAATTCTTGGTGCTTCAGCATTTTGTAATTTTGAATATCAAATCTTGGAGTACTTCTTGGTCTTTGTCCCCATGTCTGCTCAACCAGCAACTTTGAGAAAGGACCTACTGGAGCTAAATCAGAGAGAACCTTTTGTTTAAATTTTTTAAGAAGTGTTAAGGACACGCCACAGAAAAAAGGCTGATATCATATTTTGCTCATCCCGCAATAAAAAATAAAGATGCGTCGCTCTTTGGGAGAAAGAATGGTAGATAATGTGATTTCTGTGGCCTTTCACATTAGGGGTTTCAAGATGTCATTGTTAAAATTTGTAGCTGCTTGACAACAGAGTATGAATGATAGTCTATGTGGGGACAAGTATGGATGGCAAATTTTGGCAGGGGTAAGGGTGGATTAAGTGCAACGGGAAATTGGTGAAATAAGATAAAGTGCATCCTACCTTCTGTCTCTCTCACCCTTACTTCTGGTCTTCATTTTCATCATTGGGAATTGCTCCTAGTGGTCACTGAATATCATTCGTCAAGCTAAAGCCTTGATGAACATGCTTGTTGGTGCTCCTTGAACTTCATGTGAAGCCGGGTCACTAGTTAGCACAGCAGTGGTTGGACGGGTGAGTGGGATTTGTGTGCTGAGGCCAGTGGAGAGGAGGTTGGGGACTGGATAAGGGGATTTCTTTTAGTAGTGCCAGTAGATTGATGATAATTATTGGTACATTTACATTTGCTATGTCAAAAGGTTGGATTAATTATACACCTATAAGTTTGTTAAGATGGAACTATTTCTGTTGGATGAAGAAAAGGTTGTACTATTATTTGTTCCGAAATTTTCCAGATTAGATGTTGGAGGGCATTAATATATTTATTCAGGATAGGGAAATATTAGGATGTGATATTACTTACTGCTGAGAAATGAACTCAAATTTAGCTAAAGAAATTCAACTATGAAAACATTGGAACTCTCATCTTGAATCGAGAATTAGAGAGAACTTCTTGTATTGAGTAGTGGGAAATATGGAGCTGAAACTAAGAATGAATGAAATAGTTCCAGTTTATTGCAGCAACTTTATTTATATATTACAAACATAGAAATGCTAGAATTCTATTGGTTGATCAACCGTGTCAGCTGCTTGAGAATTGGCTAACAGTATAACAGAATGCTGACTCATCATACTGTTATAAACGTCTGGCGTGTTGAGGAAGTAATCAACTGGCACCTTTGCTGAGACCAGGATGCTTAACAGTTGAAACTTTCATGAGTGCAAATGCATTGTAATCTGTAGGACCGATTATGACATCTTCAATGAGTTTGGATTGAGCCTTAATACTATAGGGTCAGTGTTCCTTGTGCTTCTTCCATTTTCATTTCTCGCCATCTTAAAAGCTACTGCCCCAAGTGATGGACCACAAAGCTTATACCTAGTTTCCTTCAGCTCGGCTTCTGGTAGAGTGCTCTGACCACCATGGTGTTAGTGAACTGATTTTTTGGATACGCTTTATTGATAGCTTACTCATTTTGATACTTCTATGACAAACAAGAGCTCCATAGTGGGCAACAATATAGCTTATTCAAATTTGGGTGACAGAATCTCTCCGCCAAAAGTGTCTCACATTGGATTAAGCAACAAGTAACACAAATGTATTACATCCAGCAATCTTGTTTTAAATGGTATGGCATATGTAAAACAAGTTCATAAACCCTCAAACCGTGAATTTCTAAAGCGCGTAAACCTGTTTCAAAATATCAGGGTAATTAATGGAAATGGAGTATAAAAAAATGTAATTTCTGGACCTTCCTGTTTTTATCGTTTGAAAGCTGCTTCAAGGATCCATCGAATAGCTAAGGTTTGTTGACGACCTTTGCTTCGCTCTTCACCCTTTAGGCCTTAGGGGGCTCCACCCTCTTGACCGGAGGCGGAGTGTTGTTCACTCGACTTCTCCTGGTGGGAAGTACTTGTTTCCTGTACTGGAAATTGCTCAAAGAGTCAAGTCTCTGCACAAGATCTAGTGTTGAATTGCTATTTGAAGTGAGTTTTGTTTCTTTGTTTGCCAGTTGTGAATTTATGTGACGTCACTGGATGTGCCTTAACTGGTAGATTAGTCTTACTATGCATTATAGTGTTAGTTTGTCTAATTAATAGTACTAACTTGTATCCACGTACATTATGTTGCTAAACTTTTCCTTCAAACGTTCAGGGTGAATAAGGAAAACCGAGCTGCTGGAGTCTTGGACAATCATAAAGAGGGAGAGAAATATGCAGAGCATTTCATCAGGAAATTTTCACGCACGCAGAGCGCAGAAATCATGCCAGGTCTCAACAAATTCTTCAGTGACCCTCAGTGAATCTCCCCCATTAATTGTGTTGACTCTTGAGTTACGGTGGATTTTAACTAAAATCACTTCCTCATTACATTGAGGAATCAATATGATGATGTAACATAATGTGTTACTTGGTCTTTCCTCTATTTTTTGGATGTTTTAAGGTATTGAAACAATGGAACTTGGTAAACCCATTCAAGGGAGACCATGTAAATTAAAAAACCTTCAAAACCTTATTGCTCGTCGAATAATTCTATAAAGTGTCATCTTTGATTTCATTGATTTCGAATTTCACATGTTCAGTGAGGTCCAAGAAATGTAGGTACCAGTGTTTACCACTTAGCTATACTACTTGTATGGCTCAGTTTTAAGAATGCTGAACAAAGAATGATGCTGAATGTCTGTATGAAACTGAGCATTCTAGTTTGTTCTTTGGGCCAAGAGGTGCGCGTTCCATGGTGAGTTTGCCCATTGGTCGTAGATCATGCTTCTTTTTCTCACAAAGATGTTAGAAGATTGTACTAATTGCCTAATATTTGGGCCATACCTGATCTTTCTTGTGGATAATTGAACAAAATAAGGGGGCATTTATCAAAGCCTATGTAACTAAACTTTCAAATTCCAACGCAATCATTTAGCAAGACAGAGAAAATCATGTGATGAGGTTGATAAAAAGGTTCGAAGGTTTATTTGGGGAGGAAATGAGGATAAGAGAGGCATGCATTTAATCTCTTGGGAGAAACTACAGGCACCTAAACAACAAGGGGACCTTGGCATCTATTCGGCTCGTCAAACTAATGCTGCGTTTCTTACCAAACTTGGTTGGAGACTTCTTACGGAGCCTAATGCTCTTTGGGCTAGAGTTATACGACACAAATACTGTAAAGGCCGCTGCGATATTGATATGTTCGAGCCAAAAGCTGGGATGTCAAATGTTTGGAGTGGAATTACACAAAACGCAAAATTCCTTTGTGAAGGCATGAAGGTGGCTGTAGGTAATGGTGCTCACACTCTTTTTTGGGAACATAAATGGGCTACGAATACACCTCTCTGTGAGCTGGCCACTCAAGAGATTCCTACTGAGATTATTGGAGCCACGGTTGAGAAAATGTGGGCTCATGGTTATGGCTGGAAGTGGAGATCTTTTCCGCTTATCTTGATTTAGAGACTCTTAAAATGATTCAAGCTCATGAACTCAAAGATAATCCTGAACTTGGAGATTTATTTTATTGGGGGAATGGTCCAAAAGGTAAGTTCACTATCAAAACAGCAATGCAAATCATTCGTAAAGAAACTATTGAATTGGACGAGGAAATTTGGAGCCTGATTTGGCGTGCTCCAGTTCAGGAGCGCATTCGTGCATTCCTCTGGTTGGTGTGCCATGACAGAATTATGAGTAACTCTAACCGTCATATTCACCACTTAACAGATGACCCAGGATGTCATATATGTGGTGATTTGGAAGAAACTTCACTCCATATACTTCGAGATTGCCCTGCTGCCAAAAGCATTTGGAGGAGACTCGGAGGGCCAGCTGATAATGTTGCCTTCTTCCATGGAAATATCCAACAATGGATATTACACAATCTGCAATTTCAAGAGAAGTCTCACGAGGATACTTGGAACACTCTTTTTTGTATTACAACTTGGTGGATTTGGAGATGGAGGAATAGCTATATTTTTGGGCGAAGTGATGATATTCCAGTTGATCCTGGTGCCTTCCTGCAAGTGCGTTTCAATGAGACCAGAAGAAGTATTGAAAGAGATGATATTCTAAAGTCTGCTCAAGCTACCAGCAAAATTGAAACTTTCATTTCTTGGAAAGCTCCGCCAACAGGTTGGTATGCCTTGAACACAGATGGGGCGGCTAAGGGATCTCAAGGAGCTGCTGGAGGTGGGGCCATTATCCGTGATCACAGGGGTATTCATGTTTCAGCTTTCATAGCCAACTTTGGTGTTTGTACAGCATTCAGAGCTGAGGTTATGGCACTTGTGCGTGGTCTGCAAATTGCTCGTGAACTTCAGATAAGCAAGCTTATAGTTCAGCTTGATAACCAAGCTTGTGTACAAGCTTTGAACAACGTGGATGAGGGAGGAGGTGAGTGTGCTCACTTAATAAAACATTGTCGTGCTATGATAAAAGAAGATCAGTGGGAAGTCAAGGTTTGTCATGTTTATCACGAAGGCAACCGTGCTGCCGATTGGTTCGCCAACAATGGAGTGGCTCAACCTCTTCGACTTGTAGTCTTAGAGACTTTACCTTTATCTTTAGTTCGTATTTTAGATGAGGATTCTAGGAGTGTGGCATTGCCACGTCTCATTCCTCCGTAATTTGTTTGGTTTTTGTATTGTTTTTAGTTCGGTTTGTTTTGTTTGGAGTTCTTCCTCTTCTAAAAAAAAATCATGTGAATTACTATTTTAAATAGACCATTATGTGACATTTAACCTATCTCCCGAAATTTGTAAAATAACTACATTTTCATACAATTCAAGTACTACTCCATTTGAGAATAGAGATTCTAAGTGAATTATTTTGGGGCCAAAACCATAATTTTGAGCAAAATCACCCTAATAACTTCAGAATTAAAAATATAATACAAATAATATCGTTATTATTATTGTCATTGTTGTTAGGCACTAATTTCCCTATTACACAATCAGCCAAAACCTTATATTTCATCTTTCAACTCGTTTGTCAAATTGGTCGTAACTGGTAATTTTTCTTTTAGATTGATACTAAATAACCAATACAAGAATTGACATCATACCCAATAATTTCTTGTGTGGTCTATGAATGATATGACCGACATCTTGAGTTATTAATTTTTGGTTTATTTAACCTACATCAACAATTTTACTATTCATATGCAGGGTTAATACCTAACTCAATTAACCGATTTCACAATATCTGAAATATCATTAGTTAGTAACCTCGTCTGAAGTTTCTACTCTCTCCTCATTTGACATCTCGCATCTCTTTCTCCAGTCGAGAAAACTCATAATTTATAATTGACATAGATAATCCCAACTTTCACTCATCTTCTCAAAATAATCCCAACTTTGCATCTCAATTTGAACTATCACTTTTCATATACACAATAACCCAAACTGGTTTAATGATAACAAGAAGAATTAGAGTTCGGATTAATTTGATAAGCAACTTTCAAAGTTGATAATTTTAAAATAAGTCAAAGTTAGGATTATTTTAAAAAACCCGGTAAAAGTTAGGATTATTCATGTCTAAATAGGAAAAATTGACAAGAGCAGGCCCAACTATGGCCCCCCTTCCATAATAGATCCCAACTTTTGAATACTCCACAGCAGTCCCAACTTTAGGGGGTGTTTTACAATAATGGTCTAAGTGGAAGGGTTACCTGTTCAAGAGGTAAAAAAAATTTCTAAATTTTTTTTTACAAGTTTGAGGGAGTTCCCCTGTTGACCCCTTGCCACCCCCACCCCTTGCCGACCCCCGCCACCCCCCTCCCTTGCCGACCCCCTGCCACCCCCTCCCCCTCCCCCCTCCCCTGTCGACCTCCTCGCCACCCCCATCCCCCGCGACCTCCCCGCCACCTCCCTTCCCCTTCCAACACCCCGCCACTTATCTTGCCAACCCACAACCCCCTCCTCTCGTCACCCCCCCCTCTCCCCACGCAACACTATCTCTCTCTTCTCCCTCCAAGGTCTACTGCTGCACCACCATTCGCAGCCACTCTCTGCCTCCCTGCTGCCGGCTCGTCGAAGCCCACCACCATCCCGCTGGCCACTGCAGCATCACCACGCAATTCTTTCAAACAATATTTTTTCTCACTAGAGAACAGTTGATTTGTGCAATGCTGTTGACGCATCTTTAGTTGGTGTCTAGATGTCATATAATGTTTAGTAGGTTCTCTCAAACGTATGATTCATCAATATTTATTTATCGTACTGAATAATTGATTTGATTCTCTGTTAACAGGAAGAATTCACGCAGAAAAGTTGCTCCAAAGAATTGGCAATAATTATAAAAGAGCTTGGGGACTGTGATTTCTATTTGTCATTGAAGACCAATTAAATTGAAATTGGATTAGGTGCGGTTTTGTTCAAACAAAGAGCGCATGATAAAATTTTGACTATTTTGCAATCCGATCTCCAAGAACTTATTTTGGGTTGTTTAAGGAAGAATTACCATCTTTTCCCTACTTTTAGCGAACAAGATGAGTGTTGTAACGGAAGCATGGGCTAAATGTTACCAGAATCGTTGCTCACAAAAGTATAAGACTCTCCTCACAAAATAGAATTGCAATGCAATGTATAGCAAGAAATTATAGAGAATATAGACAAGTGTTTAATGAGGAAATTTGAATTTCCTCCCCTCAAGAATAATGTATTGTATTAATTGTATTCAACCTCACAACAATCATACAATCCCTCTCAGTTATTCTCCTCTTTTGTTTAGCCTAAAAGACTCCCCTATTTATACTAAACAACCCTAATCCTTTTTAGGAGAAGAACTTGATCTCCAAGTGTAATTCCTTAAAAGATTAATTACCAAAATTCTATCTTATTTCCTAAATACATCCACCTCTAGTAAATAGGAATAAAATAACAAATACGTAAAAGATAAACAAGGAAACAAAATAAACAAGAAAGTAAACAAGATCGACTTCAAAGCAAGCAAGATCGCGCATTCCGTCGAAGTGCGCGACCCGGGCATTAGAAACTGACAAAACCCCAGTTTTGCCCGAAGTGCCCGACCCGGGCACTTTAGGTGCCCGACCCGGGCACAAGCTTCTGCCTGGTGTCTCCCCTGCTTGCTGTGCTCAATCTTCACGTTCTTTTCTTCTCCTTCCTTGTTCTCTTCCACCTGCTACATGCTAACACATTGTGATTGTTTTCCAACAATGAGCATTATTAGTGGTGCGGTGAAGCAAGCTCCGGCACTAGCCTCTGATCAACACGAGAATTTCCACCATCTTTGTCTTGCTCTCTCCAGTTTTTTTCTTTTGATTTTGTCTGTCCCTCACCATTATTTTGTTCGGACTGTTTTGGTTTTAATTGATTCGTAGTGGTGTAGCAGTGGCTGCATAGTGCGTGGTGGTTGTGCGTCAGGCCAGCGGAGGGATGAGGCAGGGGTTCTATGCTGGCCAGCGGGAGGGTGGTTGGGCTCCGACGAGCCGTCGGTAGGGAGGCAGACATTGGCGGTTTTAGAGTAGGGGAAGGGTGGCAGGATAGGGGAGAGGTGGGAGAGGGGTGGCAATGCAGGGGAAGGGTGGAAGGGGTGGCATGGGTGATAATTTAAGAGGTTTACCTATTGTAGCAGGTTAGGTGACCTGCTAGGACCATTATTATAAAACACCTCCTCAAAGTTGGGACTACTGTGGAGTATTCAAAAGTTGGGATCTATTATGGAAGGGGGTCGTAGTTGGTCAATTTTTCCTATAAAATAACCATATAAACACTCACATTTCTTACCCGCAAGTAGGCAGCGGTCCTCTCTCTAGCTTTTCTCATTTCCACACCACCGCCGCCGGAAAAGTACAAGGGAAGCACCCACCGGCCACCGGATTACCGGCGCGGCGTCACCCATACCACCGGCCACCTCTTTTCAGAGCCGACTTCAAAAATTCGAATTTAGGTAATTTAATTATGTGTTAATTGGTTGTTAATTTGATATCTTATTCATGAAGATAATTGATAGAGGAATATATGTTCCAATTAGCTCATTTGTGGATTGCAATACAGAGAATATAGTTTTAGCCAATTAGGGTTTTCCGATTCTTTCTCTCCTTTCTTAACCAATTTCATGGAGATAATCAATCTTCAGGATTCTACGGTGTGTTACTGTTCTTTGTTTATTGATTCTATTCTATTATGGTCCAGGAATAAAGTGAAGTGTTGGGATTTTCCATGTGTTAATTTTAGCTATTTGACGATGTTAGTTTTTGTGTTTATTGATTTGATATGATATGATAATGTTTGGTTGTTTGTGTTTGAGTAAGTTGGGTAAGGATTAAAGAAGAGTGTTGAGTGACTGAAATGCTTTTGGAATTTGTTGCTGATTATCTTGTTGGCTGGAGATATTGAATAGGTTTTACAAATTTGATATTTAATACTACTTTCGTTTTCGTAATTGACAAGTTTCGTGGAACAAACAAGGTTAAAACAACTATCGAATACGGGATAGAGGGAGTATACTGTTGTCTGTTGAATGTATTAGCACTTTGTTGTTGTACAATTGTAGTAACCGTATTAGCAGCAGCAGCAACAACAGGAGAAATTGTAGTTATTGACTAACTAGTAGTAGTACTGCTGAATGTGCAGATTATTTGTCGAAAAACTTTGACATAGTATTAACTGGTAACATCTCTTTTCCGTTTGTTTCAGTTCTAAAGACCTTTGAGCTAAGTGACATTATGACAAGTTATTTATGGAAGAAGTATGCAGATTATGTGTACACCAAATGGGAAAGAACAATTTTGTGGGATATGATTGAACCTTACAGACGGCCTAAGACGTTTACTCCTCTTGTCACTCTTTACGTTGCTGCATTCTACACTGGGGTTATTGGAGCAGCAATCACAGAGCAACTCTATAAAGTAATTGATCTCTGCTTATATATCCTAGTTAAGACAAATGATATCTGCAGCCCCCCTTTCCTCCAAGAAAATCCCTGCCGTACATATTTTTCTTGAGGTTGTGATGTTAAGAACCTAAGTGCTTTTTGAAATCATATTTAGTGAACAATACCAAGAGTACCCAAATTGTGTGCTGTCTTGAAGCTTTTGTGGATAAGAACCATGGAATTAATATGCCTTGTGTTATATTGCCTTCTTTATGACTGATTGAAAGGTTTAGTGAATTTGATTCTTAAAAAATGATAAGATGCCCACTTGAATGCAGAACCCGCTCCTACTTCTAGTCTTCGACCAATTCAAGAACATTTTGGTTTCTTGGAACTGTTATATTTGTACCCTGTGTTGCAAGTTTGATTTGACCATTTTCGTTTTGGGGTCTTTAGAAGCAGTGCCATGTAGTTTGTGATTAAGGATCCGAGATTCTGCGGTGGACTGTGGTTGTAGCACCCGCGGTTTATCCAGCTAACAAAGGAATGCATAAGTTGGCTAACTTTTGTTTGGGTTGAGTGTCTGCTGCAGGTTTCTTTGTGTAACAATGTGATTTCAGTTCCAAAGATTTTTTTTTATAAATAGGACCCTCCTGGGTAGTCTTTCCATGTTTTGGGTAGAACTACATACCACACAAAATCTGCGTAAACAAGATAGCTTCGAAAAAGATATTCTATGTACAAAAGACTGGCAATCTGATAGGCTAGTAACTAGTAAGTCTTATCAGAGATGACTACATTTTTTAGTGTGCGATAAAGGTTATTTGGCTGTGCAGCACCTAGATTCTGTTAAGGATTGACGTTTATTACACAAGTCTCTTGAGTCTCCATTCCTTTTATTGTTTTTTCACTATGATGGGACCTGAAGTACTTGTATTATTTTTTCCAAACATTCTTCTCCTCTTATCTCCATTGAAATTTGCTCCTCCTATATCCATTAATTATCTAATCCGTGTTAGAAATCAGTGTGCGCTTGTAATGAACTGGAAAGTTTGCAGAAATTTAAAGGAGGAAGAAGATGGAAATTTGCATTCAAATTTGGAAATAAACAATATCACGAGCTCCCGAGAGGCTTGTTCTCTCCAACGTGTTAATTAAAACCACAGAAAACTTTCAATGATGTTCATTCTCCTTTCCCTCTCACAGATGTTCTCTTTAAATAGCATTTCTAAGTCTGGCTAACTGACTAGCTTCTTCTAAAAGCTTATTCTAACAACTAATTATGTATTGCCCATACTACCCCTCCCGGCCTCCCCTTTAGGCTAGTTCATGACAGAACTGTACCTGTGTCATTGCTTGTGGATAAAAAGCTTTGAACGCACGGGTAGCATAGCAGGATCTGAAATACGAACTTGTGCGCCGAACTGCCAGGTTTAGTTGATAAGCTGATTACAATGCATATGATATGACAACTTTAGATATTATTATGCTTTTAAAACTTCTATAACTCTATAAGCCAGTAATGTCTAAAGTAATGTAATTCCTGCTTTGCTATCTTGTTGCTTTGAGATATTCTCTTTTTAGTTGTTACCTGAATTACGCAAAATTTACTCAAATATCTTTTTTCTTTTTCTGATAACATGCACACTACTAGCAGACTAACAGCTGAGCTTTTTATCTGTTACGTAGCTGAGCTTTTTATCTGTTAAGTAGCCTTGGCCTGTTCACTCTGAGGCTAGAAGTTTTCTCCATTCTTAATGTTTATTGGTGACATCACACAGGAAAAGTACTGGGAGGACCATCCTGGAGAAACAGTACCTCTGATGAAACCGATGTTCTATGGCGGTCCTTGGAAGGTATATAGAGGTGAAGTTCCGGTTTACTCGAGTGACAAGCCCAAGTGAAAGAAGTATGCTAGTGTGTTGGAAAGTTCAGATATGATTCTCCTTTTATTAGAGGAAAGCATTAAAAATTAAAATGTTCTTTTTCCCCCCTTTTTCTCCTTGTTCTTTTCTTTCTTTTCCTCTCTTCTTTCCTCTGTTATAGAAATTAGTATGGAGGGTGTCATGCACCTAGGTGTTTAGGTTGGTGACTTGGTGTAAATGCAAATGTGATACTTGAGCTTGTATTAGTTAGCTGAACCAAAGGTGACCGAATTCGAAATCAGCTTTAATGACGAAATGTTCCATACTTTCACATCTGCGTACTTGCCTACTTGGGCTGTTGGATCAAATTCCATTTTTCAGATGCTTATTTCTTTTAAGGAGTTCCTTAATTATAAAAAAAAAATCACATATCAAATTGTATAATTGTTAACTCTTCTATGAAGCTACTTAAGCTTTGTTCATATATATTTCTTGCTGTTAGAGGGTATGATCTTTATACTGCCAATTCATTTCAAAGCTCATACTGGATCCCGCCCTTAACTCCATCATCCAAGAGGATAAGATTGGCTAGTCGAGGTTTCAAGAATAGCATAGGTTTTTTTTTTTGCTTACAAGGCCTCGTTTAATGTCTGCGTCACGTAGGAAGTCGGCAGATAGCAGAGGGACCTAAACTGTATGACAAGATTGTTCGCCTGCAAAGTATATATAGGGAGTTTCTCCCCCCACCAATAACAGATATGATGTGGTGCAAGTGCGACTATGAGTTACAAGCAACATAAAGTTTCATTTGGCATTTCTCCTTTTAATCTTACAAAATGTCAGTTCTAATGTGTAGAAGTAGTTAAACATCCCAATAGTTTCGTAGCTGTGACATGTGGAGAAGAAGTTCATCTCTGCCTAAATTGGTGACACTGCTAGTCATGATCCATGGGGGATGTTGCTTGTAGTTCTCTCTGATTAATCCCTGAAAACTTCTGATGTTTTCTTCAGGACGCGCGCCTTTTCCTCCTTTCATCTTATCACACTTGGTAAAGACGAAGGTGATAGGTATCTGAAAGGCACAAACCCAAACAGCAAGAAATTAAATACTCTCCACAACATATTTGAGCTGCAGCCAAAGATGATAGAAATTAGAACAATAATATAGAGAAAAGCCAGCATAATTGTTGAATAGTATACATTGTTGCGTCCGAGCCAATTAGCACAATCAAGATCTATCTTCTGTGGGGGAACACTAGCATCAACTAAGAGTAGCACTGCAACAAGCGAAGTTCTGTTCAAGAAGTAGCCTTTAGTGAATACAGACCAATCCGTCCGAGCAGATTCAGAGGCTTTGGCAAACCTGTGCAAATATACCAATCAAACATATGAGTGATCCTACAATGCTGCACATTTGAAACAATTATTACTAATAGAATATGTAGATATCTGGGAACAGCAGCACTTGCTAACCCATCACTGCTATCTGATGCTTTAAGCTACACGGGTTCTTGGTCACAGTTTTGACTCAAATAAGGGTAGTATCTTACTTAATACTATAAGAATATCTACTTCCAATCTTGCAAAAACTATTGCTGAGACCATAGATCAGTAATACGATCGATGAACAATTGAGGGCTTAACAGCAAAGTTGCATAAGACGATCAACTATCCGCCCATCCGCCCCTACTTCCTCCCCCCTTCCCCTCCTGACTCGAAAGCCTCCATCAACTGATATTTGTGTATTCAGGAGACAGGATTCAATACTGCAATGTAGCTTGGACATAAAGCAAATATGCAATACTCAATAGGTTTACAACATGATTAAAATTCGACAGCGTTCCCTTAGTGCATAATTGCAATGCAAAATATACCATAGAAATGATATAGCATATCATAATCTACATTCCCTTAAACATTAATACCAAAAATCCAGAAGACTTACCCATATCCAGGCAAATCAACAATATACCAACTCTTATTAATCAAAAAATGGTTGATAAGCTGAGTCTTCCCTGCAAATTAACCAACCACCAAAAACTGAAAAATCAAAAAAACAATAATTGACAAAAACTATCCAAAGAACAAAAAAAAAAAAGTGTTTGTAAGTTAGGAATAAAATCAAACAGTTGGAGGGCAAAACCTGGTTTCTTAGAAGTTAAAGCAACTTCTTTCTTCCTAACAAGAGAATTAATAAGAGAAGATTTGCCAACATTTGATCGACCCAAAACAGCAAATTCAGGCAACCCATCTTTAGGACAATCTTTAGAGCGTGCACTACTCTTGACAAATGCAACTTCCTTAATTTGGGAATGACCTGCATAGGGTCCAACCACAATGTTGGACCCAGGTAGGATCATTTCATCTGTTACTTCATTCGGTTCGACACCCGGTGGCACGAAGAGCACGGTGCGCGTGAATTTGCCAGCTGCGTTGGAAGGCGGTGGCGGTGTTGCGGAGCTTGATAATGCATGTGGATGGAGGTGGAGATTGGTGGGGTTATTAGAGGAGAGAGAAAATTGGAGATTGAAGGATTTGGGAGGGTGGAATTTGGGTAGAATTGAGGAAGATATTTGAGGGATGATGAAGTAACGACTTCTGAATAGCAGCATTTTCTTTACCCGCCAATTTTGGGTGCTTTTGATTTTCTTCTTCCAACTACTTTATAGTAGTACACCATACCATGGGAGAACTTCCTAGTTCAGAACTGATATGAACGTCGATTCTTTTACACTCCTTCCGTTTTTTTTAATGCAACATGGGACTTTTCACATTTGTCGAGGCACAACTTTAACCCATAATATCACTAATTGTATAAAAGCAAATAAATTTAAAAAGTATATATTTGGAAAGTGTATACCGTGACGAATCAAACAAGATCTCACATGACTATATTTTTTCTTATGTATAAATAACAATTAATGGTGAAAGTGTATTGGATGAATAGTGCCCAAAGTCAATATGTTACATCTAAAAAAAAAACGGAGGGAGTATTTGCTTTTATGCGGTTTTCAAATCCTATCTTTGACAGATTATGTTTTATGAATTAATATAATTATAAAAAGTTAATACTTTGAAAATCCACACTGAGTCGAATCTATCAATTCTTACATGATCGATTTTTAGGGAATTTTTACAAGTACTACTTGATGCCTTGACTTTCAAAGAATGCACAAGTTACCTTTGCGTTTTAAAATTTGCATAGTGTATCTTTAGGGCATGTTCTCTTCGGCATAAAACAATTAAACTGAATTGAGCGGTTGCGGCGAGCGATTGCAGTCGGAGCCAATTGAATTGAACGGGCGAACTAAAGCGGGCCGAATTATTAAAATAAAATAATAATAAGTTATTAAATAATAATAAATTATCTAATAATAAATTATCTAATAATAATGATAAAATATTAACTAGTTATAATAATAAACTGTTGAATAATAATAATAAATAAGTATTTAAAAAAAGAATTAGCAATGACAAATATTATTGAAATGTGTACTTCTTAGGCTTGAATTATCATTTTCAATATAATTAGCAAAATCATATAAAAAAAAGAATTAGCAAAATAATAATTAGCAATATTAAAATAATAATAATAATAATAATAATAATAATAATAATAATAATAATATTAATATTAATATTAATATTAATAATAATAGTAAAAGCAATAGTAATAGTAATAGGAGTAATAATAATAATATAATAATATAATAGTAATTGTAATAATAATATTAAAATTAATATTAATATTAATAATAGTAATAGTAATAGTAATAATAATAGTGGTAATAATAATAATAGTAATAATAACAATAATAATAATTATAATAATAATAATAAAATAATTGTAATTGTAATAATAATTATTACTATTATTGTTTTATTATCAGAGAAATAAATTAGGAACTGAACTGAACTGGAAATAAGTTGGGGAGAACATGCCCTTAAGGTTTGTAACAAATTCACCATATTGTATCGTAATTGATTAACAAACATAAGGAAATGGCATTGATGAGTGTCATGATAAGTGTTTGAACTAATATGGGATGGAGGGAGTAATAATTTGTTGTGTCTCAAATTAGGACACTAACTGACTAGGGTAGTATTTGCGTTCAACTTATGATAAAAATAAGTTCAGTTTGATTTATATAAGTTTAAATAAGTTATAAAATTAAGTTCCATTACGTTCACATATATTTGTATAAACATATATAAATTTAAAAAACGTTTAGATTAATCAAAATCGGTTGAATAGAAGAAGCCCTAACAAAGTTACATGATCATTAAAAGTAAGGTCAATTTAAAGTAAGAAATTTAATATGAGGCTTAGGGATCCCATTATTTAAAGAATCCATGAAATTAATTTGAGCTTTATATCTAACCTCGAAATTACCTCAAACTACGCCCTTTTGTTTTTCTCCCATTTGGTTTTGAATTCCATTCAAGACATCATTAAGCACAAATCTTGGTAACACTATTTGCATTTGATTTTTTAAAAATTCCCGCATAAGTAATAAGAATTGTTAAAATGAACAATAATTCTATAATCTATAGATTAATAGATTATAGGCTAACTCGACCCACACCCACCCCAACTACTCAAACAGGCCCCTAAATAGTGAAAAACAAGGAGAATAAGATATAACAACAATCTCATTTCTTAAGTACTCCTAATCTCTTTAGTGCTTTTCTTTGTATAGCTAAGAAAGTGAACACCATAATCACACAAATAATGACACTTAGGAACAACAAATCTCACACTCTAATATAAAAAAATATCTTACTAATCACACATAAAGATAGAGTGTACCACTAATCTAATTGACAAATCCAACAGCAATGTCAAGGTGAAGGTCTTCTCCAACATTTGATAAATCATCAACAACAACAACAACAACAACTAAATCTTGAACTTATAATAAATAATTTCTTCACTACAAAGTTGAACTTTTGTTTGCACACATCGTCTATTTTCTCTCTCCTCCAAACCATGCCCATCTCTTCCTACCTCGGTAACCGCAGCAGAGGTACCGGCGGTGGGTGGGCCCGCTCATTCCTCCCAACCACTACCCCCACCACCCCAACCAAATCTAAACTCCCCCGTAAATCACGTCGACGGGCCCAATTACGAGACTTTATATGGGCCCACTTCTTCACAATTGGGCTTTCTATCTCTCTCCTCCTCTTCACGGCGGCCTTTTTTCGGTTTGGGTCATTTTCTCTCTCCTCCCCTCGATTTTCACGCCGGTACTCCACCACCAGGCCCAGAAAGCCCAACCTTAGGAAACTACCCTCTGCTTCTCACAACGACGTCGTTTCGTCTGCTGCTGCTGTTGATATTACTACCAAAGATCTGTATGAAAAAATTGAGTTTTCCGATGTAGATGGTGGGCCATGGAAGCAAGGTTGGATGGTTACTTATAAAGAAAATGAATGGGATTATGAGAAATTGAAGATCTTTGTTGTTCCTCATTCTCATAATGATCCTGGTTGGAAATTTACTGTTGATGAGTATTATGATCGTCAGTCTCGTCATATTCTTGATACTATTGTTGAATCTCTCTCCAAGGTGATTTTTTTTTTTTTATTATTTTGTGAATTTGAAATATGGGTTATGTTTTATTTGATGTTTATGATTCTGGGTTTTTCTTGGATTTTGTTTTTGATTGTTATTTTTTAGTGGGTTAGTTAGTTCTAGGAATGTGAGCTGTTTTTTTTTTTTTTTTGGATTGGGTTAGAAAGTTGATTTGCATTTTGATGCTGTTGATGGATGGACTTTTTTTTTTAGTGGATGTTAATGGAGGGATACTTAAATTTTTTGATAGTGAGGGATTTGAGTTTTATATGAAGTCATAATTTTCTAGGGTTTTTGTGTGGTGATATTGTTGTATGTCTATAATTTAAGCAATGGATGCGGATGTATGTTATTGATATTGAATCCCAGGATTAAGCTCTAAGTTTTGTGAGCTCAATTTTGTTGGGTATTTGATGGAATGTGTTCTTCTGCGTTGTAACATTAGTTTGAAGTTCATAGCATGTTGTTGAGTTTATGAGTCTGCTACTAGAGTGGATATGGGATTTCTCTTCTTGAGTTTAAAGTTAGCTATGTCACTTATGTGGTCATAGTGATTATGTCTTTTAGCTTTTTGTAGCATATGTAATATGTTGGTGGTTTAATTTTAGTTGAGTTGTCGTAGATAAAGATCTACTTGTGCTATATCTTGTTAATTTCTTAAAGTAGGTAATGTGTGGGTATAGAATATAGATATAGGAAGGCTTGCAATCTGTCCTCCATCTTCTATTTTTACTGATAGAAGCTCAATATGTTCTGCCTGAGTTTTTATTGATTTTGGTGAACATGTCAATCTTTTTGTCGGAAGGTGATTAGCAGAAATGGTCGGCACATTTTCTATGCTACTAGGATTTTGGTACTCGTGTTCTGTTGGACACATGATCCAGGTGTCATATGCATCGATTCCATGAGAAAGAAATCTTTGTGGTCCGAAAATGAAGTGTCAATTGTTCGTGCCCATGTTGGAGTGGCGTGGATCTGACTTGGGCACTTGAGGTGAAATAGAGGGTCTAGGTATCATAGTTATATTTCAAGAGGAGATAACTGATGTATCTCCCTCTTACTCTACCCTCATGTCTTTAGAACCTAATTTCCCAATCTTGTATTTCTGGAGTTGTTTCATGATTGACTAGTCAGGTGAACTGTGCACATTCTAAAAATGCTGCTTCCAGAATAGATCTTTACAGTTCAACAGTGATTGAATTGCTTGTTTTTGAATCATGTGGTTGTCTTTTCTTTATGGAAATTTCTTTTTGTTGAATAAAAGCTGTGGCAATACTGAAGTAATCTTCTGTGTTGCAATGCAACATCAATTACCCATGTCATCGACTTTCTGTTGAAGTCAATAGAACTTTTGGATTTATCATTTATTTTCTTCTCTTGAACCTTGGTTTTGTAGGATGCACGGCGCAAATTTATATGGGAGGAGATGTCATACTTGGAGAGGTGGTGGAGGGATTCTTCAGAGAGTAAAAGGGAAGCTTTTACAAATTTAGTGAAGAATGGGCAATTGGAAATTGTCGGAGGTGGTTGGGTAATGAATGATGAGGTAACAATATTTTATGTTGGACTAAACCGTGGGCTGTTTTTTGGCATCTCTTCTTAATCATTTGAAATATATAGTTGATTGATTCACTACAGTAATAGAGTAGCAAATTATAATTTTTTTACTTGACCAGATATTTATGGAGCTTCGATGAGAAGAATTTATAAAAGATTGTATTTAGATTCACAATACTGATGGAGTAGCAGATTGAATCTTAAATTCTTAATTAACCTAAACCATATAAAACTTTGATGAGAAGTGGGGAAAGATAAATAAATATAATGCCGGAAACTAGCATAAATCTGTTTTTTGTTCATTTGCAACTCAGCTAAACTCTATTTCCTCATTGTGTGCAGGCTAATTCACATTTCTATGCTATAATTGAGCAGGTGAGGACATCTCTTTATTGTGTCTTCTTGTGTTCAAAGTTTAAGACCACCCCTGCCCTCAAATAAAGAAAAATGTACATAACGGGCCTCTTGCACTGGCTAGTTAGCCTTATAACTCTCTTTATGATATTTGTGGAACAACAGAAGATTTAGACAATTTGCCTGTTTCTTTGATGTTGTAGATTGAGTAAGAGCAACTTTGAGGCTATTCTTTGTTTTCATGTTTACCATCCTGGCTCAATGTGCTTGTGAATTACAAGTCACATTCTCCTTGCTGTATTTATTTGTATTTGTGTTCAATGATCTCAGATTATATTACCATAGTAGATCATGTTTATACCCGGATAGTCCTAGACATTTCCTTTCACCATGTGCTCTGTTATGTGGTTACTGAAAATCTAAATAGCGGTGCAGCAGCTTTAAAGTCCTTTATTAATTTCATGTTTTGCTTCCCCAACCTTAATGCACGTTTCAGAACACAGGTTATATGCCAGGTGTATCTCTAATCTTAGTCTAGTTTAACAATCGGAGGGTGTATGACCATAGTTGACCTCATATTTCTCAGAATAATCTCTCTAGAGTCCTTCCGGAGGGAGTTGTTTTTAGTTACAGGGCTGGTCAATTTCAACTTTAGCTTCGTTACTATGTGAAGATTTTGGCAATATATGAAGCCATCCCTTGTTTATCCGATGCTAATGAGGGCCATATCTTGTGAGATGGATCACTTGTCCTATTTGCCAACGTAATTTGGTATCGTATCATTCATGAAGAGATCATGATTCAGTTTCTCGAAATTTGAATCTGACAATAACAAATTTATTGCCTGTGCTGTGAGGGCTGTGATTTGCTTTTATCCACTCTTGCAAGTTCTTTGATGGGCAAGATCTGTATGTTTCTCATGTGAGCACTATCACTTTCTTGAAATAGTTAACAATGTGCATCTCTTGGAAACTTTTTTTTCTTTTGCCTGTCATGCTGTGTGTTGTTCTTTCCCTTCTAGTACCCCATCCATGTTATTGGTCAGCCAGATGTTTGTGATTTTATGCATCAATCGACAGTCATTTATATCACTTGTGCTCCTTTCTGATTTATTCCTGGTCTTTTCATGTGTTAGATGACAGAAGGTAATATGTGGCTAAATGAAACCATCGGTGTGGTTCCCAGAAATGCTTGGGCAATTGATCCATTTGGATACTCTCCTACAATGGCATATCTTCTCCGACGCATGGGTTTTGAAAACATGCTGATACAAAGGACTCACTATGAGCTTAAAAAGGAACTTGCCTTGCATAAAAATCTGGAATTCATATGGCGACAGAGCTGGGATGCTATGGAAACTACAGATATATTTGTGCATATGATGCCCTTCTATTCGTATGATGTTCCCCATACTTGTGGGCCTGAACCAGCAATTTGTTGTCAATTTGATTATGCTCGGATGCGTGGTTTCATTTATGAACTCTGCCCCTGGGGTCAGCATCCTGTGGAGACCAATCAAGAAAATGTGCAAGAGAGGGTAGGAAAGCTGTTGGATCAGTACAGAAAGAAATCAACTTTGTACAGAACGAACACACTTCTGATTCCCCTAGGAGATGACTTCCGTTATGTCAGCATTGACGAAGCAGAGGCACAGTTTAGGAATTATCAAATGCTATTTGATTATATTAATTCTAATCCCAGCTTAAATGCAGAGGCAAAGTTTGGCACTTTGGATGATTACTTTCGAACCCTTCGTGAGGAGGCTGAGAGAGTGAACTATTCACTTCCTGGCGAGGTTGGGTCCGGTGAAATTGAAGGTTTTCCGTCTTTATCTGGCGACTTCTTTACTTATTCTGATAGGCAGCAAGATTACTGGAGTGGCTATTATGTTTCAAGGCCTTTCTTTAAGGCTGTTGATCGTGTGCTGGAGCATACACTTCGTGCATCAGAAATGCTGATGGCACTACTACTAGGACGTTGTCACAGAGCTCAGTGTGAGAAGTTACCGGCTAATTATGCCCACAAGCTGACAGCTGCAAGGAGGAATTTGGCCCTCTTTCAGCATCATGATGGGGTGACTGGTACAGCCAAGACTCATGTGGTCAAGGATTATGGAACCCGAATGCATACCTCTTTGCAGGATTTGCAAATTTTCATGTCTAAAGCAATTGAGGTATTGCTAGGCATGCGCTTTGAGAAAAATGAACAAAATCCTTCTCAATTTGAGCCAGAACAGGTGAGATCCAAATACGATGCCCAGCCAATTCACAAGGAAATTAATGTTCAAGAAGGATCTGCAAAATCTGTGGTCATATTTAATCCTCTGGAGCAAACCAGAAATGAGGTTGTGATGGTAATTGTTGACAGATTAGATGTAAGTGTCTTGGACTCCAACTGGACATGCGTTGAGAGCCAGGTTTCTCCTGAAATGCAGCATGATAAGGGCCATATATTTACAGGGAAGCACCGTGTCCACTGGAAAGCTTCGATTCCTGCTATGGGGCTTCAAATGTATTATCTTGTCCATGGAGCAGGGCAGTGTGAGAGGGCAAAGCTGGCAGACCTGAAAATTTCAGCGAATTCTGGCCAGTTACCCTGTCCTGCACCATATGCTTGCTCGAAAATAGAGGGAGATATGGTGGTAATTCGGAACCGTCATCGAACTCTTACTTTTGACGCAAATCTTGGGCTATTGATGAAAGTTGTTAATAGTGATGGTTCCCAAAATAATGTGGGTGAAGAGCTAAGCATGTACAGTAGTCAGGGAAGTGGTGCATACCTTTTTAAGCCTGTGGGTGATGCACAACCTTTTATTGAAACTGGTGGACAGTTGGTGGTTACCATAGGTCCCTTGATGCAGGAAGTATATTCTTATCCAAAAACTCCATGGAATGAAGCACCAATATCTCACAGTACTCGAGTTTATAATGGGGATAATACCATCCAGGAGTTTCTCATTGAGAAGGAATATCATGTTGAACTTCTTGGTGACCGCTTCAATGAAAAGGAACTGATAGTCAGGTACAAGACTGATATTGAGAATAAGAGGATTTTCTTTTCTGATTTGAATGGCTTTCAGATGAGCCGGAGAGAGACCTATGATAAGATTCCTGTGCAGGGAAATTATTACCCAATGCCTTCTCTTGCATTTATGCAAGGACTTGATGGTCGCCGTTTTACAGTTCATTCGCGTCAATCTCTGGGTGTGGCAAGCCTCAAAAATGGATGGCTGGAGATTATGCTTGATCGCCGTCTGCTGAATGATGATGGGCGTGGTCTTGGGCAAGGGGTGACTGACAACCGTCCAATGACTGTTGTATTTCACATCCTCCCCGAGTCCAACATTTCTTCGGTTTTAGATCCCAGTACAAATTCTCTTCCACTGAACCCTTCGTTGTTGTCGCACTGTATAGGGTCTCAATTAAATTATCCTGTACATGCATTCATTTCGAAGAAAGCACAAGAACTTGCCCCACAACCACCACCACCTCGATTCTTCTCCCCTCTAGCTTCTTCTTTACCATGTGACCTGCATATTGTGGACTTCAAAGTTCCCCGGCCGTCAAAGTTTTCGTTCTTGGAGCATCCTGTAGAACATCCAAGGTTTGCTCTTCTCGTTCAGAGGCGGGGTTGGGATTCGTCGTACTGTCGGACCGCTAGATCAAAGTGCACAAAGTTAGCAGATGAACCTGTAAATCTTTTTAGTTTGTTCAAAGACCTAGACGTCATGCACGTAAAAGCAGCATCTCTGAATCTGCTGCATGATGATACAGAGATGCTTGGTTATACTGAGCTGTCTGGAGATGTTGTTCAAGAGGGGCATGTTGTCATCCCTCCCATGGAAATACAGGCCTACAGACTGGAGTTGCGGCCTCACCAATGATACCCAGCTAGCTCTTTAATCTGCAGTCTTGACAGAAATTATTGCCTCAGGAAACTATCTGAGAGGAAGGAATTTACCATATATTGCAGTCTCAGAGGAGAGTGTACTGAAATGCTTGTAGTAGCACGAAATTGTTGTCCATCTATCTCTACACAAGCACCAGGGACATTCGCTTGACAATGATGTGCAGATGCTGCTGGTTGATCCTGTTCTTGAATGAAAGATGATGCAGATAAGCTTACTTAAAGTGATAGAAGACCAGCTCTTGCTCCGCCCATTTACAGATCTTTATGGTTGTGGTTTTGCGTTTTCAGGATCTTGTGGAAGGAAGTCTGCGTTATGACCATTTGCGTACTTTGTTGATAGGCCAAAAATCTGTAATTTAGATGTAATAGTAGTGTAGATGAAACACTCTTATATGTCCGTTTTTTTTTTGCAACTGATCATGCTACAGGAAAATACTTGTCCTTTTTTGGTGTGCTGACAGATACATGCCACATGGTGATAGAATTCTGCTGCACTCTATTCCATTTGCTGCCCTGCAAATAGTTTAATGACTGAATAGTGAATACTACTAAGTTAAAAACTTGAAAATCCTACGCCTACACCTATGTCAATGTTTGAGATATTGGTTTTGATTTAATGGTGAAATACCTTCCTTTATTTGCACTGCAGTCCCTGAAATATTATGTCTGGGATCAAGTTGCAAATGAAGTAAATCCCTTCCCTAGCTGATACATCGTGCAAAGTGCCTGGATGGGCTATCCAGTATCCAAGCACACGGGTATAGACTATAGAGGCCATTTAATATGCTATGTTTGGCAATCCAGAAAACAGTATTCATGACCATTATTATGATTTATAATGATATGTATGAATTCCAATGAAACTTGAATCTGGCCAAATTATGGTATTGATATCCTCATATCCCTGAGGGGTCTGAGAGATCCTGGTGTGTGTTTAATTCCATCTCCTTACCGATAGCATGCTTTTTAGCCTATGTGTTGCACACTTTGATTCTCTAAGCTTTTCAGAACATATCCCATGAAATTCAGCGCTTTTCCAAACCCAGAAAACGGACAGAATTCGAGGATTCCCCCCTTGGAACAAATACTTTTATGCATACCATCCAGTCTTTGCCAATGGATTGATTATCTTTTATGTTTTGCTCTTCCCAACACATTTCTGGGTTTCATTTTGCTTCAGAGAGTCATTATTCTCTAACTAAAATGGGGGTCAAAGTTTGTATTATTACCTTGGATTGGATTTAGTTCACAATATTAGTTTAAACTATATTATCAAAGTAACAGTAGACTTATTGTTCCGTATATATGTTGTGAGTTCGAGCACTAGCATGTAGTATGTAACCTCTCTCTTACCTATGATCAATGACGAGTGTAATATGGCGGGTGACAAGAAGGCCTGTTCCGTAGCTGGTGAAAGTATGAGGTTAATGATTAATTTTGTGAGGAAAAATCTCATGTCAATTGTGATGAAACTTTATCCCCCAAACATGCAAATTCTTTAATAAATATATCACCACTCAATACCATCCCTTAAATGGTAACGGCGAAGGATGATAATTGAAATTTATGAAGAAATAAGGGAATTTTGGGGATGGCCAAGCATTACCATAGATATATACCTATAAATTCACCATCATTATCACTATATATATATACATACCAAATGAGTCATCCTTCATATAATTAGTAAAGGTCCAGATATGAAGCCACAAAGGGTAGAAGAAACTTATCAGTACAACTACAGTTGCCATACGGGATACGGCACATTGAGTTAGAAAGTAGAAACTGAATTCTACAAGTTCCATCAAGTTGATGAGTCAAAAAAAGCTTTAATTTACTTCTCATTTTGACTCAAATGTCTGTTTCTGTTTTCAACCAGTCCGTTTAGAGATTAGGTCATGTTTGCATTTTTTTCAGGACCTTTCATCAGCCAGAACGTCCTGTCTCTGACAACTATCGCAAAAAGGTACAATACAAGTAGGGTAACATATTGGTTCATGTTCAAAAAGTCAGCACACTCTTTCTATCCATTCCTAGTGATATGAAATAATGCTTGTAACTATAAAATGATCTCTTCTTGCATGCTCACGTTAAGAACCTTGTTTGGAAGAACAATGCAGTTAATGACCACAACTTCGTCTTCCACAATAACAGATTCTCCTGCATTGAGGAAATCATTTACTCACATTCTATGCAGCATGACAACAAATCCGATATTGACATAAGAAATGAAGGGATGGAGTCCTTACCAAGGATTGAAACTCCAAGCTTTGAGTCGTAGTTACCATCAGCCTACAGGAATCATTCAATTATAAATTCAGGTGAACTTTTTAGTTAAGAGCTTAGACGCCATTTGATTGGATGAAGGTATTTTCAGTAGAAATGAATTTCAGTCAAAAACATGTTTCAGTAAAAAATACAATTGTAGTTTAGTTGTCTCTTGTTTGGTTCCTTGCACGAAAGTTAAGAGAGATAAAGGGAATGGAAACATTGGAGAGGTTGGATAGGAGTCTAAGTCTGAGATGCGAGATTTGCGTCTACCACCCCAAATTGGTCACAAATGCTCTTGCAATTAGTACCAAAAGAAAAAGTGATATATAATGTCAATTGATACCCAAATGATAATAATACCATTTGGACGAGCTTTGGTACCAATTGAAAATCTTTTTAAATCTTTTTTTTGGGTACCAATTGTAAGAGTATTTGGTACCAAATCTGGGGTGTTAGACAGGAGTCCAGATAGACGTGACTAGGAAAGAGGTGGATAGGAGGACAAAAGGAATAGGGAGGACACGTGGCATTCCTTCCTTTTACCACCATTAAGAGGAGTGTTTGCCACCCTTAAAAAACAAAGAAAGGAAACAAAGAATATCATTTTTCCTCCCAACCAAACACTCTCTTAGTATGTTACTACTTCCACCCAAAATAATAGGACAATATATGTAACTAGGAATAATCCAAGATACTGGGCTGCTTAATAACTTGCCTGAACACGTGACCATTTTCCAACTGAGGATTTCCATCCAATAATAGCATGCATGACAAGCGCATTTTCCTGCGGAAGGATTAGAAGGTATCAAACCACATTGTTACTGCATTGTGTTTACTTGTATGACATCAAATTCAGATATTACAACTCAGTACCTGAATCTCAACATCATCCAAAATGATGCAATTTACAAGCCTTACACCAGGTCCTACACGAACATTAGCAGATATCGATACATTTGGACCAATCTGTGCCAAAAAAATACAGGTAGTAGTACTCTTAGAAAGTGAAGTTTTAACTTTGGAGTATTTTCCTGTCAAAACTAGGAGCCAGTACAAGAAGTACTTCCAAATAAAGTTGAAATTAAATGAAAGTGGGCAATGGTGAAGGCATAAGCAAATACTACCTCCGTTTCTTTTTAATCTACACACTTTCCTTTTTTGGTCTGTTTCTTTTTAATCTACACACTATTGCTTTTTCTAATTTTAGTAACATATCACATCTACTATCTCCTCTTTTTCCACCCATGTCATCCACTTTTTAATGTTTTAACCCACTTTTTAGTTCCTCTCTCTCACCTTTCAGTTTCTCGCTCCACCTTTTTAGTTTATCTCTCATACTTTTGCACTTTCTCCTTGGTTCTTCCCCAAAGTGAAGTGTGTAGATTAATTTGAAACGGAGGTAGTACTATATTGTGGAAAAACTGGCAACTGGCAAGGCAGAATATCTGTTACCTTTGCCGTCGAATGTACTTTAGCTGATGGGTGGATATAGACATCACCTACAATTGTAGCATTTTTTGCACCATCTCCCCTAGCCAGAAGATGGGGAGCATTCTGCTGAAACCGAGCAAGGTACAACCCGGAACATTTCAAAGACATACTGTTTAAGGTCAAACACAACACAGCTTAGTAATGTGACGATCCAAGTTCCAATTGTATATGATTGCTTAAGAAAAAAATAGTTTGCCGAAGAACATACCCAGGAGTCTTGATCTGTTCCCAGAAATCTAAAGTTTCATGGGTGTATAATTGTTTCTTTCCCGCCAAAGGAGACAGAATGTCTTGGTCCAATCTTACAAAATCTGCAGGAAGGGCCCTTTTAAGGATTTTATAAGCTCTCAATCAGTGTGCTATAGTATTATGGAGTATATAAGTGCATATTTATCATTGAAAGGCTACTTATTGACATTATTGAAAGGTAGAATGCATGAGTTGGAACAGAAATCAATCTACGAGAAGGCCCTTCTCGAGATCTTCTTCATTTTATTTTGAGACAAGTACATAATTTGATAAAATCTTCTTAATGCTTAATGATTAACTCTGAAGATTAAGTAGATAATAGACAAGAGACAAACTCCTAATATTCCAACAATACCATTCCTGGTCCCAAAAGATAGAGCCAATGAGAGAGTCGGATTAGAAGAAAGACGAATAAATTAACCCACTATTATCTTCCACGAGATAGTTAAATAGTTGGTCTGCCTTAAGGTCAAAAACTTAGCTTAAGAAACTAAGTTACAGCTATCTTCTAACTTTAAATTCCAAAATCAAAGTCGTTCATTCATAGGAATTCTAGTTCATACCTCGTTGCTGAATTGAATGACTCATAACTGGACAAACGACGTAGAGATCCTGTGCAGGAAAATAACCGAAAATAAAGTAATGGTGAGAAAAGTTTTATACCAAGTCTCTAAAAGCTACAGAAAAACGACAGCAAAGAGAAGGATCTCTAGACTATAAGCAACTAAAGCAGTCCTAGACATCTCATAAAGTAAGGGTTGCAACAAACACTGGAACCAACCTTTGTCTTCACGATTAGCAAGCACACCTTGGATAGCCGAAAAAATTTCAGGTGTAAATACATATAGGCCACAATTTATTAAATCACTAACCTGCAGTCACACAAAGACTATAGGTTACAACAGGGCATAAAAACAAGACGAACAATGATACAGAAAATGGTTTAAGTTTGCAGAATACTATTGCTGCTTGAGTAGGGCACATACAAATGTCTCAGGCTTTTCGGTGTAATGCAATAGCTCTTTTGTATCTGGATCAGCAACCAACTCACCGAACAGGTTGGCTGATTCAGCGGAAACCTGCACATAGAGTCAAATTTAAGGATAATCAAATAATAAAAGGAGCAATTCTAAAGACTGATTTCAGCAAGTAACCAACCTTAATTACTAATAATGTGCCCATTCCACCATATCTCCTGTGGGCATCTGAATGAGTCGAACAAAACAAAAAATGGCTCAGTAACCTTGACGCTTCCATTAAAGTAAATCACAGCACATGAAGAGATATCAGAAGACAGTATACAAAGGCCAAGAGAAGTAAAGAGCTTATATGAAGTTTCAAACTGTCTCTCCGATATAAAGAGAAATTTGAATCTGGAAACTAATAAAAATGGAGAACAATGTACATTACCAAGCATGTCTGGTAGAGGGAAACTGCAGCAGACATCAAAATTCAGAAGAAAAATATGTGACTGCATAAAAAAGGAGAGAAAGCAAAATGATATCAGAGATCTTGGAAGTCTAAGTCCTCACTCGTATTATAAAAAATTTATTACATACATGGTAAGTACCAGAGAAATTTACTCAACAAAGAATAGCTTATGAGCAACAAGCCAACACTTTCATCATCGTCTTTTTGTAGGAATGCAAATTATTACACCCCATCATTAATACAGATCAACCAGCATAAAACTTAGTCACATCCATGACCAAGAGCCAATATGTTATTTCCATCATTAATATAGAATGAAGTTGGTACGAACCGGCTCATCTTCCATGATGAAATCTCGAAAGTGATAAAGTCCACCAGCAGAGCCATGTGGTTTGTCTTCTTTCAAATATCTACAAATGAGATCGAAATTGCGAATATTCAAATTCAGCTATAGGTAACCCTTAAAGTGACAACTCCAATGTGATCAAAACAACTTTGACTCTTTCATCCTTTCAAAGTACACCAAAACCACAAATTTTCGAAAATTAGCTAAATTTTAAAAACTTGAAGATGAAAATCGAACTCACCTAACCGGAACCTTCAGCTCATTTGAGATTGAAGACACATACAAAACAAACTCACGCTCTTCATGTAATCCAATAAGGAAGATTTGAATTAAATTTGGTATCTATACATAACAAAACTCAATCAATCAACTTGTAACCCATACAAATCATCAAATTATACATATAATCCAATGAGGAATATTTGAACCAAATTTGGTATCTACACATGACAAAAACTCAATCAATCACTTTTAACCCATATAAACCATCAAATTATAACATAAAGTTAGAACATACAGTTTTGCAAGCAGAAATTTGATGGTGGATCATTGGATGTCCAGCAATTGGAAACAAGGGTTTTGGAGTATTAAATGATAAGGGTCGAAATGTAGTTCCTGTAATTTACCCAATTCAATTAAACATTAGCAAATCACATTATACCACTATGAATTGAAAAATTAATCAAGTGGGTATGAAATTAAAGTGGGTAATTTTGATCTTTCTGAAATTTTTTGATGAATTCTCATTCATACCTTTGGTGGGTCCACCAACCAAGATCACAGCAACTACTTTCTCTTCCATTAGCAGATCTTGCGTTAGAACTGGTTCTGTAATTTGAGGAGTTTCTGGGTGATCTTAGCTATAAACCTCAAGTTTACAGGAGCTGCTTTTTTTTTCCAACTATCTTCTTACTTCTAATTTGGCACCTGGAGGTTTAGGAGGGATTGCTGTAAAACGAATATTTTGCGTCTTTTTCATATAACTTTTTTGCTGCGGAATTGGAAACATAAAATCATTAAAAGTCAACATTTTTTTCATATAAGTAAAATCATTACATTAATAAAAGAAGTCATATCCACTCAAAAAAAAATACTAATTATAATAAAAGAAGTCATATAATGTCTGTGAGAGAAATTTGAATCAAATAATAAATAATTAATTGAATGAAATAAAGGTATCCCTCATCAACACTATGTTAGCTGAATATATATCTATCTTGCATGTCGCTGGAAAGCACAACTTTTTTAATAGATGGTCTAAGAGCGCCATTAATGGTGAATGAAAAAAAAAATCATCCCACTCTCTTTCTAACTTTCTCTCTCTAAAAAAATTACATCCCACAATCTTTCCTACTTTCTTCTTAACAATGAACCAAAAAAAAGATCATCCCAACTACTTTTCCTCTCTCTTACTTTTTTTCGACCCCACCCAACTACTTTTTCTCTCATCACCCAACCACCATTATACAATATTTTTATTATTTAATTTTTAATGACATGAAATATTCATTATTAATTGCTATTATATTATTAATTAATTAAATTAATAATTTTAATATTATAATTATCATTTTAATAATTAAGTTATCTACATAATTAGCTATTATTAATACAGAGCATACGCAATTAGCGTTTTTAATATATGCTCATTAATTAACGATCTAATAATTAAATTATGAGACACAATTAAGCATTTTTAATATATTTTTAATTTCGAGACACATAATGAAATACAAGAACGAATTATAAACTTAATTAGGAACGAAATACATAAAATACATAATGAAATGCTCTTAATTAGCGTTACGGCCAAACTTCGCCATATATTGGCAACCAAATCACGTTTCAAGGATTGATGCGCGTATTTGATCTTCAATTGCATCTCTATTCGCCATGTAACGGTTGATATCTACTATCCGATCATGATAATATTCAAATTCGTCGCCATCATTACTTGTGTTTGAAGTGAACTCAGTAGTATCTGCGTAGTGTGCATATGTATCTCGTTCATCTTCCACAATCATGTTATGCATGATACTGCAAGACGACATGATATCATTGAGAATTTCCTCATCCCATGCGAGGGATGGTTTACGAACTATAGCAAAGCATGATTGCAGCACCCCAAATGCTCTCTCAACATCTTTTCGAGCTCCTTCTTGGTGTTGAGCAAATAACTTGTCCTTGCGAGTTTGAGGACATGTAACTGATTGAATGAATGTTGCCCAATTCGGATATATACCATCAGTGAGATAATAACCCTTATCGTATTGGTTACCATTCACCGTAAACTGCACGGGTGGTGCTCGACCTTCTAAAACATCCCTAAACACAGGAGATCGGTGAAGAACATTCAGGTCATTGCACGAACCTGGTATCCCAAAGAAAGAATGCCATATCCATAAGTCACGATCAGCCACAGCTTCAAGAACTAATGTGGCAACACCATCTCTTCCTTGATATTGTCTTTTCCATGCCGTCGGACAATTTTTCCATTCCCAATGCATATAATCTATGCTGCCGATCATTCCTCGAAATCCACGTTCTTCACCGTACGCAAGTAGTCTAGCCAAATCATCTGGAGTTGGCCGTCCCAAGTACTCGGCACCAAATTGGTTGATAACCCCCTTCGTGAATTTCATTAACGCTATTCGAGCTGTGCTTTCACTAATTCGCACATACTCGTCAAGCGAGTCTGCCGCAAGCCCGTACGCAAGCATTCGTATAGCAGATGTACACTTTTGAAGGGGAGATAAACCTAACCTTCCGGTACAATCTCTTTTTTGAGTGAACCATGTATCACTTGGTACGACACTTCCCATAATCCGAAGAAAGACATGTCGCTGCATGCGAAATCTTCGACGAAATAAACGAGCAGGATAGACTGGTTGATCAGCAAAGTAATCATTATACAATCGTCTATGGCCTTCTTCCCTGCCTCGAATAGGCGGTGATGATCCTCATTAGGATCGGTCACTTTTGCTCTTCTATTCCTTGGTGTTTGGACTAACATTTGATATAAGAGTTGGAACATTTGGTTGAACAACATTAATCAAGAATTCATCTATTTCTTGATCAATGTTTGCTCTGGATGATCTTATTTCATCCTCAGAACTAGATGAACTTGAAGCGGTAAAGTTTAAGTTGAAAGAGTTCATTGTATAAATTTGAGAGGGTTTAGATTTGGTGTGAGCAAATGGTGAACAAGCAAGCATGAGTTATATAGCAGAACAATAATACATAAAAGTAGTACAATAATGTAAAAGCATAGCAATAATACATTAAAGTAGAACAATAATTTAACAAGCAAGTACAATAATGTTAAAGCATAACAATAATACATAAAAGTAGTAAAACAATAAAGCATAACATCTGTATTGAAATGTCATAACATTAAAGCAAAATAGTACAATAATGTAAAACATAACGATAATGTAAAACAGAACAATAATGTATAAAGCAAAATAGTACAATAATGTAAAACAGTACAATAATGTAAAAAGTTGTATTGAAATGTCAATTCATAGAATTTACACAAGTACGGTTTTTTTACTTTCTTTTATTAATTGAACTTAAACATACACATTACTTAAAAAGGAGAATTTAAACTTAAACATAAAAAGGAGAATTTAAACTTAAACATAAACTAAACATAAACTAAAATTTAAACTTAAACATAAACTAAACTTGAACGTAAACTTAAACTCAAACATGAACTTCACTTAAACATAAACTTAACTTAAACATAAACATTACTTAAAAAGGAGAATTATTCGTCAACCATATTGTTAGTTTCTCAATTGTTGCCTCCTCAAATGGTGACCGATTTTCCTTCGCATACAATGATTGCAGCAAATCCCAATTCTTATGATACTCTTGTATGTTCAAGCTCCTAGTTTGCAGCGCTATTTCTTGTTCCTTTGCAGCAACCTTCCTTGTTTCAACCTCCAACTTTTTGGCTTCTCTTTCAACATCTGCACTCCTACCCTCTGAATGGATCCGAAGTCTTTCATTAAAATTATTGAAACACTCAATTGTCTGACCAGCCACCCCTTTCAGCTTAGACTTCGCTTTCTTCACACCATCTCCTCGTGGCTCGATGTCACCTCCATCACCACTGGTAGGTGTCTCGGGCATTGAGTCACTTCCATCAACTCTCAGCCTTTTACCGCTACTTCCGCTTGCAGGTGAATCCACATTTTCTTGTGGATTTTTGGGGCGACCACGTGGAGTTTCGAGTGATTTTTTAACTATGGCCCTCCATTTACGAAACCTCCTCATCAATTTCCAAGCATGTTCGAGGATGAACCTACCATGTTTCCTATTATGCAATAAATGAGCTTCTTTCAGAACATCTGCATCGTTTTGACCACTCTTTTTTCTTGTAAGAGCTTCGTCATAAAATGCAGCGAACCTTAAAACCCGTGGAGCAAGTCTACTCCAACGACCTTTCACCATATCCGCATTCCTTGGAGCAATTTCTGTTGGGTTAGCAATTCTACCTGCCTCAAAAGCTTCCCAAACTTTTCCCCAGAAGACGCCTTTCTTTTGACTCGTCCCAATCACCTTATCAAGAGAAGTGTTCATAAATGCTGAGATGAGATTCTCATCTTCAACTTGATCCCAAGCCCTCTTACCATTACAACTTGTTTCTGCATTGTGTTGTGGTTGTGGTTGTGGTTGTGGTTGTGGTTGTGGTTGTGGTTGTGGTTGTGGTTGCTCAGATAGATTTGGTGATAGTAATTGCGAAAAGGATTGAGTTGACTGAACAAACTCATCATAATCATCAGAATCATCACCTTCTTGGTATTGACCAACATCATTGTCACCTTGTTGGTAATGACCACCATCCTCATCAACATCATTGTATGGAGATGAATCTTCTTGATATTGAGAAAACCCATAATTAGGATCAAGTTGATGATATGAAAGGTTGGTATTTTCAGATGGAGATTCATGGTAAAGGTTATCATATTGAGGAGAATAATATTGAGAATTTTCACCCCTTTGATTCATAATTATTTGAGAGGGTTGACGATAATTTGACTGATTTTGAGAGGGTTGACGATAATTTGAGTTATTTTGAGAGGTATTTGAGCGATTTTGTTGCCTAGGCATTTGGTTTTTTGAGCGGTTTTGGGGTTGGTTTCTTATATAATTAGGATTATTAGGCTCCATAATTATAAGAATTTATAAAAAAAGAGCAATAGAAGAAGAATTAATGAAATAATTTAGAACAAGTAGAAGAAATTAGTGAAGGAAGATGGAGAAAATTAAGTGTGTCCAAAATATAGCAAAATGGGTCTCTATTTATAGAGCTCGAAAAAATAAAGCCGTTGGTATTTTTTTTTTTTTTTTTTTATTGTATTTTTTAAATATAACCGTTGCAAAATTTACAACGGTTATATTTTAGTCCCCAATACGAAGCTGCCATGTGGAAAGTGGCGACAAATGTCGCACGCCTACTGGGTGAGGACGCGCTGACAATTTAAATTTTTTTTGCCTCGTTTTGGCTGGAGCTCTCTCACAGCTCTAGCCAAAACGCAACGTTTTGGCTGGAGGAGAGGCAAAAAAAATTTAAAAAAGTCGGATCAGGCAGTGGGTCCCACTCCCACGCCTGATCACAATTTCAATCGTGGGATACAAATTTTTTTTCCCAATCACTTGACAATCTTATTTTTTTTCACCATTAAGGGTTCCCATTTAAGATTAAGTACATGATCTTTCTTTTTTTTTCACCATTAATGATGCTCTAATGTTTTGTAGCCGTGATGACGAATGTCATCTGATTCATTTGACTGGATTCGAAAAATTAATAAGTGTTGTGATTCCGCATAATTTTTTTACCAATGTACTAATTTCACAGTACTCCACGGCTCCACCAACACTAGACCAAAAAGGAACTCACTGCACATCAAACAGTGTAGTTATTATTGAGATAAAAGACACAAACAAAAGTAAATTAAAGAGAAAGGGCCAAAAATAGGTAAAATGGAGCAATTAAAAAGAAAGGGTTGGAAATAGCCAAATTTCTCCAATTAGGCTAATTCTGTCCTGGAGTATAAAGGAAGAGGGGGGGAAAGACTAGAGTTTGTTGCTTAGCAAAATGTGATCATTAGTCAGCAACTTAACATTAACAATAATGAATTGTGGTTTTAAATTGTTATAGTTACTCATTAGGTTATGTTCTCTTCACATGAGATTAAGCTTTATTGTCTATTTTTTTTATTGTGGTTCAATTTTTAGAATTTTTTTGTCATGATACACTTTAAATGTCACATTTTGAAAACAATTATCTTATAAATATTGTCTAAGTATTTTTTATCATTAAAACTATGAAACTATCTCAAACAACAAAAAAACGTTTTCCATTACTTCTTTTATTAATAGGACCCTATATTATGATTTTCCCTCCGTTACCTTCTATTCCTTCATAAAATCTCTTCTTACAAAACCTATTCTCACAACACTTTTCCCAAAACTCAAAAAAACTTTGATTCAACTAGCCGTTTGTATCCACTAATTATACCGAATCGCTATTTACCGTCCGTATTTACTTAAAATCGTCCGTATTTTTTTCTTTAAATACCCCTCATGCCCCTCCCTCTTTCACCCCTTTTCAACTCACTCTACTCTCTCAACTCTCATCAAACTTCATCCCTCTCTCTACCATTAAGCACTAACACCACCACCACCTTCCGAACACCACCACCGGACCACCACCACCGGCGCACCACCTCCGATGAAGCAACTTAGCACATTGACCAAAACCACTGGGGTACTAACAACACCGGAGCACCACCTCCGCCACCGCCGAACCACCGGAGCATCACCGGAAATGTCCGATGAAGAACCGTCAACGCCGCCGGAACGAAATGTGGTAAGTTTTAGGTTTTTTTTTTCGCCGCCGGAATTTTTTTTGAGCCATGGAGGCAACGGATTTTTCATCCGTTGCCTCCAGTTGGGGTAACTGATTTTTCATCTGTTACCCTACTCTGGTGGCGCAAATTTTTTTTTTTTTTAAACTTACCATTTGTTGATATTTTATTAGGATTTTTTGTCCATAACTGCCTTTATTTGGGACTTTTTTGTGAAAAACTGCCTTATGAATTTTTTTTTGCACACAACTGCCACTAAAGGAACTTCCGGTTGTTGACTGCTGCCAAAAAAAGTTTTCAGGCGTTGACTTGTGATTTCCGGCTACTTAAAATCACGTGCTTGGCACGTGTTTCATTTTTTACGCTTTTTGGACCCAAGACTCAAGTTCTTCACTCTTTCTCTCTCTTCTCTCACTCTCTCTCTTCTCTCTCCTCCAATTTGGGCAGCAGAATTCAAGCCCTACATCTTCCCCCCAACAACGAATTCAATTCTCTCTTCTGTCAATTGCAATCAATTCGCGCACAGTAGCATCTGTAAATTGAATTAATTTACTTCTCAGATTCATTCGAAAAGATGGGGTAAGATTTCACCAACAATTTACCACTTTTTTTTACTTCTACTTCCTTCTCTCTCTTACTTCTCTCTTGCTATGTTGCTCTGTTAATTTCGTACACAAAATCAGGGAACATCTGAATTCACGTTTCAATGGGGCCAAAGAGAAGAACAAGCTATAAAGTGGTCCAAAAATCAAGGTACAAGTCCAGAATTTTTTTTGTTCATTTTTGGTTTGAAAGATCTTGTTATCATTCATGGCTATTTGTATGCCCTGTAATTTTGCAAATTGTGTGTGGTTATGCTCTGTAATTATGCAAATTGTTTTTGGTTTAGTTCACTTAGCATCTATGGCAATTGTTGGTTGATTTTGTGTTGCAATTGTTCATGATTCAGGTTCAACGGTAGGGACACCACATATTTTCCAGTTTATATTTGCATGGATCCTATAAATATTAGATTGTATCATGGGGGTACGTAATTTTGTGACTAAGAGGTGGAAGACAACTTATGAGGGGGGGCCGAGTTTGCATATGGGAGAGTTAGAAATGTGTTATTTTGAGGTGGTTGGATGGATTAAAGATTTAGGTTACAGTGAACCAGGTAGGATTTGGTTTAGGAGCCATGGGTATAGTCTTTTTGCTGGAAGGAAAGAGATGAAGAGTGACAAGGAGCTTGCTGAATTTCTTGAATCTCCAGAAAGTGATGGCTTTACCACTTATATGTGGTCCATGAGGAGAGAGATGTGGGGGTAGATTCCAACTTAGGGAACAACAATGCTGAGTCAGCTACCACTAGTAGGGGACCACTAACAAACCTAGGGTTGGACCTAAATAAGAAAGATGCTTCAAAAAAGAACAAAAAGTCACAAAAAACTCAAAAAAGTGCTCCAAAAGCCTCTGTCAACAAGAACAGTACACAAACTAGATCTCAAACCCCAAACACTGCAACTTCAGCAACTCAAACACACTCAACCTCACAAAAAACACCCCAAACTGCTCCAAAAACCTCTGTCAACAAAAACACTACACAAACCAGATCTCAAACCTCAACTGAAACTTCAACCAGACCTCTTAGGCATAGAGTGGAACCAATACTCTCTGACATAGCTTCATCTGATGAGGATAGTGATGAAGATGACAGTGATGTTGAGTTGAGTTGAGTGATGCAGACTTTGAGGACAGGGATGATGATGACCTCTTTGCTGAGCATGTTGATGCAGATATCACTGAGAGAGTTACTAGAAGCTTGGGTGGTATAGGATCAATTAACACAAGGAGATCCTTGGAAGTATTAGAGGGTAATTCAGAGGCTTTAGAAGATGATTTGATTGTAGATGATGATGAGATTTTAGATGACTCAGAGGAAGAGCTGCACAGCCCTAAGAATTCTGATGATGAGGAGGATGATGGTCACAAGTTGTTCAATCCTGAGGTTGACTTCAAAGGCAAAATTCAACTCTTTCTTGGCATGAAATTCCCCTCCCATAGGATATTTAGAAAAGCTTTACAATGGCATGCTGTACAAGAGGGCTATGACTTTTACTTTACACATAATGGAGTGAGGAGATTGACATCATATTGTAGGAAGAGGTGTGAGTGTGAATGGAAAAATGGTAGATTTGTTGAATGTTCATGTAAGTCAACTAGGAAGTGTGGGTTTAGAGTTCACTGTAAGCAGCTAGTGTCTAAGAATTGTGTCCAAATTAGAACAATGGACCTGAAACATTCTTGTGGTTTTCAAACTCATAACACTAAGGTGACCTCTGAGTATCTTGCTGAGAGGGATTTGGATGACTGGAGGGACAACCCTACATGGAAGTTATCTGCATTTATGCTGAAATGCAGGAGGGATGTTGGAGTTGAAGTGAAGTATCATAAGTGTTATTATGCAAGGCAAAGGGCATTTTACATGATATATGGGGATGCTGAAGAGCAGTATAAGAGAGTATGGGATTATGTAGCAACAGTTAGTTTGCTCTCAACCACCTCAGCAAAGTCAAGCATCCCAATCAAGCTGCATCTTAAATTAGTTTGCTCATGTGAAAGGATTTTGTCCCAAACTTCCTTATTTTTTGCTTTTTTGTACTTAAATCTGCCTTTGTAGGCAAGTACGATGAATTATGCCTTACTTGGCAAGTAGGATGAATTGTGCAAGTACTGTAACTTTTGGCATCAATGTAAATTCTGTTTTGATTAGCTACTGTGTGTCTCTTATGTTGTGCTTAATTCATTAGATGTTGCACAATGATATTGCAAAATGTGAAGCTTCAATAACACCACAACAAGATAAGGCATAAATTTTTATGTCATTCATTAGAGTGCAATACATCCAACATACTACACATGTTCCATTCCCAAAATACTAAGCTTGCGTTGACATAAACCCTAAAACTAAGGTTACATTGACATGAACCCTACAACATTAATACTAACCAAGGAACTTGGCAAAAACAATACCAACTACAACAACTACAAGACCATAAAATTTGACACTAAAACGACCTACAACATGCTCTGATTTCCCCCTCTTCAGCTTGATTTTGAGCTCAGTTAATTCCTCAACCTGGGATGTTGATTTTGCTCTAATATCCCCTTCTTCCAATTTTCCCTTCAATGCCCTAAGTTCTGTCTTCAACGCCTTATTCTCAGCAATGAGTTGATTGGCCACATTCCTTTGCCAATCAATAATTCCTTCATCAATCCATCTCCAATACCTGCATCCCAAACCATCCCCCCTTCTTCCAGAATATAATTTGCACCTCTTGAACCTCCTTCCAGGGTTCTTCTCAGTCCAAGATACAAATTCGCCAACTTTGATTCCACAGTAGCACATTCCAGTTCGTGGTTCAAGTACTCCATCAATTTCGCTTCCAGTAGACATTTTCGGCACCAAATTATAAAAAAAAAAAACATCCATAAAAGAACAATTCTTTAGAATTAACCACCAAAATAGATTGAATTATGCAAAACAACTACAAAATATAAAACCCCACAAAATGGATGAGTAAACAAGGTACAGGCACCTAAGATCGAAAGATTATAAGAGGAATCAGAGGAGAATTCGCTGTTGGGAGGCTTGAATTCTGCTGCCCAAATTGGAGGAGAAAGAAGAGAAAGAGTGAGAGAAGAGAGAGAAGAGAGAGAGTGAGAGAAGAGAGAGAAAGAGTGAAGAACTTGAGTCTTGGGTCCAAAAAACGTAAAAAATGAAACACGTGCCAAGCACGTGATTTTAAGTAGCCGGAAATCACAAGTCAACGCCTGAAAACTTTTTTTGGCAGCAGTCAACAACCGGAAGTCCCTTTTGTGTGCAAAAAAAATTTCATAAGGCAGTTTTTCACAAAAAAGTCCCAAATAAAGGCAGTTGTGGACAAAAAATCCATTTTATTAAAATAATTAGTATTAGTATTAAAAAAAAATTTAGTTAATATTTAATTTTCCGTGATAATTAGTATTGATTTTGTAATTAGCGAATAATAGTACATCCGTTCCTGTTAATTTTGTTAATGAATATTTAGTTAATATTTGTTGATATTTTATTCAAATATCTATGCATATTATTGTAATTATTTTCATAATAAGTAGTAATTTTATAATAATCGTTGCAAAATTTTATTTATGGATGCTTGTTATTAAGTTGAGAAATTGAATATGTAGTTAATAATAGTTGTGATTGGTAAATAAATAATAATGATTATTAGTTACGATAAGTAAGTAAACGTGTTTGTGTCGGGCTGCCAACGCTCTACAAACGCTGTAAGCAATGGAAAGTCAAGGTGCCCAAACATAATCCGTGGTAGCTGGGCAATAGAAGATCTATCCATGCGCTGCAACGACCGCTGCGGGAAAGTCCAAGTCGTCAACGCATCAAAGGCACCGGAGCGGTTATGGCACAACAAAACATCACTAGCCCTCGGATCATGGTATATAAGGGCACCGACGTGACCCCGACAACTAGGAATCACGCTACCGTCAAGTGGCCCCCCAGGCATCGCCTCGGTAACTAACCACGAAGTATCCCTAGCAGCTCTAGTCCTGCTCGTCAACCGAATACCTCCGGAACCCGACGCTCCCGAAACAAACCTCCCTCTTGTACCCTTCCTCACAGGCACACGGGAGGAGCCTTCACCCACATCAGCTCCATCACCACCGCTCAAAGCATGATCTAACTCCTCCTCGTCCGCAGTATCCCATCCCGCACTATCAGGCGCATCCTCAGGAATAGGCATCTGCCTAGCCCGAGCATCAGCCCTGGCCCTCCTACTCGATGCATCAACACCACGAGATCGAGTGTGTCGTGGCGTCGATCCCTCAGGACCCTCAAGACCCTAATAATCAATTATGTTAATTACTTATTATTTATTTAATGTCTACGTTATTATATTGTAATTACTACTAATCTATAACCATTGACATTCTAATAATTAATTAACTAAAATTATAAGGATAAATAATACGAACATGCATTGACATAATATTATTAAAACATATTAACATGCGCAAACTAAGTAAATTAATTTATAACTATTCACTTTCTAATAATTAATTAACTAAAATTAAAACAACAAATCATATTAACATGCTAATATCATTAGTAAACATGCTCAAACATGCTAATATTACATGCTAATAAAAACAACTATCCTACACAACTAATATTAACATGCTAATAAAAACAACTAATAATATTAACATGCTAATAAAAACAACTAATAATATTAACATGCTAATAAAAACAACTAATAATATTAACATGCTAATAAAAACAACTAATAATATTAATATGCTAATATCATTACAATAAATAATGGTAATATGCTACTAATATAATATAATAACATGCTAATATCATTAAAATATTTTTATAATATAATAACATGCTAATATCATTAAAATATTTTTATAATATAATAACATGCTCAAATAAATTAATTAAGTAATTAAATAATAACTATTAAAATTAAATAATACTATTATCACATGCTATTAAACAAATAATTAAATCAAACAAATTAAATAATACTAACATGTTACTAACATGCATTAACATAATAAAATCCTAATTACAACATAATCACACAAATTAACACAATAACTATTAAAATTAAAATAATAAATTAGAATAACTATTGACATAAATTATAAAAACCCAAATAAACACAAAATATTTTTTCTGATTCAAACAGAAATTATTAAAACAGAAATTATAAAAAACATAAATTATTTTAAAGAAAAAAAAAGAAATTATTAAAACAGAAATTATTAAAAACAGAAATTATTAAAACATAAATAAAACCGAAATTACTAAAAATAAAAACTTAACCGAACCCCCCCTCGCCGGAAAAGTTGTGAGCACAATTTTTTTTTTTTCGAAAAAAGCGGGGCAATGGATAGAAAATCCTTTACCACTACGGTGGTAACGGATCACTATTCCGTTACCACCGCAGAGGTAACGTTGTAGATCTACGTTACCTCTGCGGTGGTAACGGAAAAGTGATCCGGCTTAGGGGTCGGTTTTAACAACAAATAAGTACAAAACTAACCTGAGTTGATGATTCTCCGACTTCCTTTGCCTTCTTCCTTGGGCCCATGTTTTTTCCTAGCGAGTTGTGGTGGTGTGCTTCCAGTGAGGTCGTCGTCGGTGTGGTGGTGTGCGGTCTTGTTGGTCGCCGTGTGGTGTTGTGCTACGGTGGTGGTCGCCGGATGTCCGGTGGTTGCCGGTGTGGTGGTGGTTGCGGTGGTGGTTGTGGTGGTGGTGGCTATGGTGGGAGTGAGTGAGGAGTGAGGAGTGAGTGAGTGAGAGTGAGGAGTGAGTGAGAGTGATGGGTATGGGGTATGTGGTCAAGTATTTGTAGGGGTAGTTTAGGAGTATTTAAGAAAAAATACGGGAGATTTTTAGTAAATACAGGCGGTAAATAGTAATGCCCTAATTATATTTGTTCTTCAACACTTTCTAGTTTAACGTGGCTATATGGGAGTCCGGATCTTTTAGAGTTTTAATAAAACTCTACAAGGTAGAGTTTTATCTTAACCATACATTTTAAAATCAAGAGGAAAATTAGGGGGTGGATTTTGATGAGAAAAAAAAAAGGGGATTTTGAAAAGATAATATATGAGTCATTAATTTTTTATTCAATGGTTGATATTACTCAAACTATACCTTATAGAGTTATTTCAGAACTCTAGAGGATCCAAGCACACTATGAGGATATGAAAATAAACTACTTAACTAGGGGTGGTTTATTATTATTATTATTATTATTATTATTATAAATGCTTGTTAAAAGAATATTGTTTTTGTTTAGGTGAAATTCCAAAGAATTCAATTGAAGCCGACTCACCAAAAAATAATATACCTCAAAGGCTCAAATCTACCCTATTCGCACTATTCGTATTTCTCTCTCCTCTAATCACCGGTCACCGGCGTCATTATCCGGCTTTGAGTGGTGCGCAAAACTTCAATTTAGGGTTCATCAATTTCATCATATCAGGTATTTTACAATCCTTCCTAATTTTCTCCCCATTTGAATTCTAAATTATTTACCCTAACCTAGGGTTTATCCTTGTTACGATTCCCAATTCAAAACACTTAATATTTCAATTGAGGTTTCAATTCGCTTAAAGATTCAATGGGGAAAAACGACTTTTTATCTCCTAAAGCAATCGCAAATCGAATTAAAGCGAAAGGTCTCCAGAAACTTCGATGGTATTGTCAAATGTGTCAGAAACAATGTCGAGACGAAAATGGGTTCAAGTGTCATTGTATGAGTGAATCTCATCAGAGACAAATGCAGATTTTTGGGGAAAATTCGGATCGTATCGTTGATGGATTTTCGGAGGAATTCGAAAGTCAGTTTCTTGATCATATGAAAAGGAGCCATAGATTTAGTAGGATTGCTGCAACTGTGGTTTATAATGAGTATATAGCTGATAGACATCATGTTCATATGAATTCCACAAAGTGGTTAAGTTTGACTGAGTTTGTCAAGTATTTGGGTAGGACAGGGAAGTGTAAGGTGGATGAAACCCCAAAGGGATGGTTTATTACGTATATAGATCGAGACTCTGAGACGCTTTTTAAGGATAAGATGAAGAATAAGCGTATTAGGGCGGATATGGTGGAGGATGAGAAGAAGGAGAGGGAGATTATGAGGCAGATTGAGCGGGCGGAGCAGCTGTTGCCTGTGGTAGAGAATGGGCAGGTTAGTGAGGTGGAGAGGACGGAAGAGAAGGAGATGGTGGGGGGTAAAGTAGCATTTGCTCTTGGTGGTGGGGCTTCGAGAGTTGGGAGTTTGGGGATTGGGAAGGAGAAAGGCGAGGGGTTGAAGGATGTGTTTGAGGATGTTGTGGATGGTGAGAAAGAGAAGAAGAGAGCTAAACATGGGAATGGCAGTGCAGTTGGTAAGTCGGCTTTGGAGGAGTTGATCAAAGAGGATGAGAAGGCTAAAGAACGGCTTAATAGGAAGGATTATTGGCTATGTGAAGGGGTAATTGTCAAGGTTATGAGCAAGAAATTGGCAGACAAAGGTTACTATAAGAAGAAGGGGGCTGTGAGGAAAGTTATAGACAAATATGTAGGAGAAATTGAGATGCTTGACACTAAACATGTGCTTAGAGTGGATCAGGCGGAGCTTGAGACGGTGATTCCACAGATTGGTGGTTTAGTGAGAATAGTTAATGGGGCTTATCGTGGATCAAAGGCCAGGTTACTCTCCATTGATACTGACAAATTTTGTGCCAAGGTCCAGATAGAGAAGGGATTATATGAAGGAAGAGTTCTTCAAGCTGTGGATTATGAAGATATCTGCAAAATTGCCTAGTGATGAAGTCAGAGAGGTTGTGCGAAACTTCAGCATATGAAGACTTTTTCAACAGTTAGAATACGCTGGCCAGCTTCTCGTTTTTGTAATGTATTGCTCAATCTGCTGGTTTATTTTGTTTGTGCTCTTATCACATTAGCAACTGTATGTTACTTCGCAGCATCCATGGATCATGAAGCAACCCCCCTCCTCCCATACATCTATCAGTTATTGTATCGCAAAGGTGGAACTGATCATAGATGTGATGTTTTATTCATGGAATAATATTCAATCTGACAATTTATAGTGTCCATATTTGGATTTTACTTCGATTTAAATGAGTATGCACAGCTGATTGGTGTTCTTGGCGGTTGTAAACTATTTGAATGTTTTGGATCATGGTGTTGTCAGTTGTGTTCAGATAAAAGTAGATACTTTGTAGTTCAGACTATATCTGGATAGCTTTTTGATGATTGACTGTCCTTGGAATAACCTTTTGATTCATGTGCAGGTTTGTGAGTGTTAGTGACTTGTTCACCTACACCTTCCATTTGACCTGGTTCTGATATTTAGTATGCAGATATTATTTCTTGGTATTGCTTGATGTTAAATTTGAGGGCAGTTCCTCTCACCAGTCAGGATAAATTACAAGTGAATTTCACTTTGTGCTAGAAAACACTTGGTAAACATAAATGTTGTGAATTTAATTATGGAAACTCGACGAGGCCTTCTACTCCTTGAACTCTAAGGAGAGCTATATCTGCTACCATCGTTTCACTATTTCAGTACACACAGGCCACAGCTGCATGCTATTGGAGCAGGAGTGAAAGCTGGTTCTACAAATCTTCGCTACTGTGAAACTGGGATCCTTCCATTTTTGAACATGATGTATTGTCGGATCTTTGAACTACTACTCATCGTATTTAGGGCCTAGGGGTGTTAATGAGTCTAGTTGTTGCGAACTATTCGAGCTCCCCTTGAAATTTGAGATTTCCTGATTCTTCTCGCATCCATCTGTTGCATTTATGCTATGTTTGTGCTGTGTTCTGTTGCGCGACTGTAACTGTTTTACATGTTGTCATTCTTTCTTCATCATTTCCGTGTCTGATGTCGTTTTAGTTGTGTATCTACTGCATAATTCTATTTCTACACATCAGAGTGATCAGACTCGATGTGATTCATAAATAATGAAGTACTTACTTTCGATGCTTTTGTTTTCTTTTCAGGTTCTTCTTTGGAATGTAATTTTTGTCCTTCCTAGAGTTTTCATGTAAGGCCTAGCCTAGTTGAAACTACTCTCTCTATCTCCTTCCTACTCCCACCCCTGTACCAAGTGCTGCTTCCCAGGCAGATTGCACAAGATACCATTAGAGCCAAACTTTTTGGTAATTTATTGCTGTTTCGTCGTATACTGTTCAATGTGTTTCAAATCTAATACTTCCTCCGTTCCAAATTAAACGCAACAATTCTCATGGCACGGACTCCTAGTTGAAATTTCTTAAGAGGTGATTAGAAAAAGGGAGGGTAAGTGTTTAGTTTAATTAAGCTCCACCAACTACATCCACCACCTAATACAACCACCACCTACTCCACCAAGGCACCACCACCACCGAGGCACCGCCACCACCACCACGACCGAGGCACCGCAACCACCACCACCACCAAGACACCGCCACCACCACCACCAAGGCACTTGCAACACCACCGAAACGCCACCACAATCAAAACACTACCAACACCATCGAAATCCACCACCAATTTCACCACTAACACCACCGAAATCCTCCACCAAACCCCCAATTTCACCACTAACACCACCGAAATCTATCAAAAAACCCTAAAAACACCACCACAAGGCGCAAACTACAACCTTAACCACCGAAATTCCAAACCCCAAGTCAACCAAAAAAAGAAGAGAAGAGAGGGAGATGAAGATGTGATGGTGAAGAGAGTTAAAGAGTGTCCCCAAACTACCATCAATCGAGAAGAGAGAGAATCGCGGAGAGAGAACGAAAGAAGATGGAGTTGAGAGATCGTTGTCGGCGGTAGAGGGAGAGCGAAGGTGACGGAGGATGGAGGATGCTCGGTGGTCTTGGGTTGGTGGGGGAGGAGATCGAAGGCGGAAATCGCGACCGATTGTTGTGGGTGTTGGAGGAAATCGTGCCCGGTGGGTTGAATTTGTGGAGTGGTGGGTTGATTTCGGGAGTGGTGAGGAGAGAGAAGATGGTTGTGATGGCGGTGATGGTGTTCGAAATCGCGGAGGCCGGAGATAGGAGGATGGTGGCGGTATGAAGATGCTGGTGGTGGTGGTGGTGGTGGTGGGTGATGGTGACGGTATGATGATGGAAGTTGGTGGTGGTGGATGATGGTGGATATAGGTGTTGGGTGATGAAGATGGAAGTTGGTAGTGGATGAAGGACTGAAGGTGATGAACTGATGATGATGGTGGTCAAGGTGGGTGTTGGAGAGAGAGAGGGGGGGTGAAGTTTTGGTAGATTAATGTTGGTTAGGTTAGTAATTAAATTATTTGGATTGTATAATATGTGTTTTAATTTTTAAGTAAGGGTATTTTTGTAATATCACATTCAAAATTCATATTAAAATAGGAAAGTATGAGTTTGTTGCATTTAATTTGAAACTGCCAAAAACGGAAACTGTTGCGTTTAATTTGGAACGGAGGAAGTAAGTTTTATTAAAATAACTTCCGATAATATAAAAGTGCCGATATTTTTTTTGAGGGGATAAAAGTGCTGATATTAGATCCAATAATAATAACAATAGTAAGGATTTGTTTTTCTTCACTTTATATTTTCTGATTTTTTTTTTTAATCTGAACTTTTTTAGTATTTCTTATTTTTCTGAAATCTTCTTATTTTTCATGATTTTTTTTTTTCTGAACTTTTATTTTTCAGAGATTTTCTAAACTTTTTTTATTTTTTCTCAAAATAAGCAAAAATAAGGTAAAGAGACTCGACCTTAATTGTGTTATATTGGGTGCCCGAACTTTTGCGAAATTCCACTTTGGGTATCTCAAGTTTTCAGAATTTCATTGTGGGTACGTGAGATTTCCACTATGGGTATTGCTTAATTAGCATGGTTTATTTTTGTCAACTTCTTTTTTGTGCAAACGATCATTTGAAAAAAACACGAATGGCAAAACAATCCTGCAGTATAATGGTTCCTATTATCTGACAAATACATACTTAAAAAAGGAAAGCCTTAACATCACACATGAAATAGTCAGATTAGTCAAGGCACAAACTTGACAGAAATTGACTTGATTAGTAACCGATCCTATGGTGATAGAGAACGTGACCTTTGGAGACTCGTGTGGAGTATTGATGGCCCTCCGAAACTTAACCATTTTATTTGGAGAGCATGTAAAGGAAGTTTGGGAGTATCGAGTGTTCTACAACGGCGCCATATTCGGGAGTCTTGTGTGTGTACAGTGTGTGGTCATGATGATGAAACAATCATGCATTCTCTCTTTGATTGTAAACATGCCATGGAAATTTGGACTCACAGTGATTTTTTGGGGTTACTAATGGAGGCTCCTAATACTTCTTTTGTGGATAGATTGGTCTGGCTAGCTGGAAAATTGAACAAAGAGCAACTCTCATCTTTTGCATCTCTAGTACGGGCTGCATGGTTTTGTAGAAACAAGGAGGTTTTTGGTGATGTTGAAATTATCAAGCCCATCTATGTTGCTGCAGGTTTCATCAAGCTGAAAATGGAGTATGGTGACTATAACCAAAAGGTGGGTATCACTCAACACCACTCTAGAATTCCCACGAGAGATGTATGGAGTCTCCCTCCTGCTACCTTTGTTAAAATTAATGTGGATGCACATGTAAGCAATGATTTGGGTGTGAGCTTTGGAATGGTGATCAGGGATGAACGGGGGAATATTGTTGTGGTGGGGGTTAGGAGACTAGCAGCAAACTGGAGTCCTGCGCTCGCCGAGGCTGGGGCAGCTCGGTTTGGGGTGGAAATGGCTCGTAGGATGGGTTTTGAGAAGGTGGTGTTGGAATCTGATGCTCTAAGTGTGGTGCAAGCTGTACGAAACCGGCAAATTGGTGCAGCTCCTATTTTTCTCTTGTTTGATGATATTATTGAGATTAGCTCTTCATTCTCTTCCTTTCAATGTCTTCATGTTAAACGAGCAGGGAACACAGTAGCCCATTCTATAGCTAGGTGGGATGCAATGTTTGGGTCTGACTATATATGTACTCACTCGTTCCCACAAAGTATTCAAACTTTGGCGGGAATTGATCTTATTTAATATATCTGGCTCGTTTTTCCTTCAAAAAAAAAAAAGTAACCGATCCTAAGAAAATGGGAGTTAAACAAACTTTTATGACCCAAATTAGAAAAGACCTATGTTTTTACTCGAATGACTCAAAAACCATTATAGTTATAGTAATACAATGAAATTATGAGAATTTTATTGTATAAAGTACCTTCAATTATTAATATAACTGGTTTTAATAATGGTTTTTTTTACTTTGTATTCGGGGGGTTGTATGATTGATTTAGTAGACAGTTGAATAAAACAAAGCTCTTATCTATGAGGACGGGTTGAGTGCATTCTACGTTTGATTTGATTAATCAACAAATTTGCATTTGATCCAGAATAAATTTTGTGGTGAAGATTTCTTTACCGCATAATTTGACTATTATCTATTAGGAAATCGAGTAAAAGCTAACATCGATTTAATAAATGCCACATCAGTATAATTGTATAAGTAATCATAAAATATAACAATATTAAGTTTGGGTACCTAAAGTTCAAACCTCCACTCAAAATAGAACTAAGTTCAAACCTTGGGTACCCAAAGTTAAAGCATATAAACATGAGGTATAGGTACTCAAGTGTAAATTAAAGAAAATCTTAGGCACCCAAAATGGAAAGTTTCCTTAATAATTATTGCTATAGTAATACATCGAGCTGAAGTTTAAAAAATAATGACATCGATAGAATTTTACTAGATAATCTTTCTTAATATTAATTAAAGAAATACAACTAATTTTTAATCATGTAAGATTATCACAATTATAATTATATTTCAACTTTGATTAATAATATCTATAATTAATATTTCTTAATAAATTTTACGTAATAGTTTCAATAAGCTCCAACGAATGTAAATAATTTAATTTAACCCCTCAAAAATGTAAATAATTTAAGATTTTGAAATTTTACGATTATTATGCTTATTTACTCCCTCTATTCCAAAAATATCCGAACATTATTGAGACACATAGTTTGTAGGTGATAAGTTGTAGAGTAGTTATCAAATTTATTTTGTCAAAAAGTAAATGTGATACGATTGCGGAGCTACTTTTTTTTTTATTGAAAGACAGAAGAAGTTAGATATTTTTCCAATGATAAAGATAGAATGTGGGCAATTCAAATTATTTTAAGACCGGAGGAGTATTAAAATTTATGGCCTTTTTAGGGAGGCCGAGAGGATTGTCGTTTTCTTGTTGGACTCCATGCCCAAAACGTCTTAGGTGGACTGGTTTCATACTAATCTAATGTGCACCCAAATTGACTTGATCACACAAAAACAAACTATATTAGAAAAATCCGACTATCATACAAAAACTGAATAAAAAAAATAAACTATATCATACAAAAATTGACTATATAAAAGATGAGTATATCATGCAAAAACTAACTATATCAAATGAAAATTGTCAAATTGACTACTTCCTCCGTAACAAAAAAAAACGCAACAGTTTCTATTTTAGGCCGTAACAAAATAATTGCAACAATTGAAAAACTTTCCATTTTAGGTAATTTTTTTTGCCAAAATTACAAATATGTCATTACTTAACAATCTAATTAGAACATTCATTAAAGTTAATAATTTACACCCTAATTTAACATCAACCACCACAGTCACCCATTCACCACCAACCACCACCGCAATGACTTCATCGGCCACCATATTCACCACTTCACCGCCAGATCCATCACCACAATCACCACATCACCGCCAAATCGCTCCCAAAATCGTACTCGGCGGCGGTGGCTTACAAGGCTCGAATAATCGGGGTTCGATTTCACAAGGTTCGAATGATCCGGGTTCGATTTCACTGGCGGTGACATTTCACAAGTTATGAAATCAAAATCCCAAAAGTGCGAAATCTACGGTGGTGACTTTTCACAAGTTCATGAAATCGAAATCAAATCACGGTACGATCTGAATTTGGAGTTCTTAGATCTGAATTTGTGGGTTTCAGTTTCGATTTTGTGGTTTGTCTTTCGAATTTTCTAGGTTTTTTTGGTTCGAATTTTCTTAGATCAGATTTCGTGGCAGTCGAGGGTGGTGGGGAAAAGTTCGTGATAATTTTTTGGGTTCTAGATCCGATTTCATGAAAGAGAAAGTGGTGAAGGTGGTTGTTGAGTTGGCAAGTGATGAAGGTGGTGTTGTGGTGGTTGCGGTGGCGGTGGTGGTTGCGGTGGTTGTGGTGACCGGTGAAGGTGGTCCGGTGGTGGCAGTGGTGGTTGGTATGGTGGTCGGTTTTGACCCACTTTCTCTCTCCTCACAAGCCTAATCATACCACTAATACTCTAACCAAACCTCTGATACTCTAACGAAACCCCTAATACTCCATTAAGAAAAACTCCCAAGGAGTCCGTGCCGAGCCAAAATGTTGCAATAATTGTATTACGGAGGAAGTATATCAAATGAAAATTGTTAAATTAACTATATTAAATGAAAATTGACAAATTGACTATATCATATGATTTCCGGTGTACAGTAAATCATTATGCATAAGTGCAATATACAACAAAAAAAGCTAAGACCTTATTTTTTTGAACTTATTTTCAGTTTAATTTCAGTTCAATTAAGTTCAGTTTCTCCGAATCCAAAAGAACGAGGCGTAAATACAACAAATTTAACCCCAACCACAATACCACTACCGTCTACCCCCACCTGAAAAACAAGTCGACAACTCCTTGAATCGCAGCTCCTCCTTCTCGTGCGACGCCGGTGAGAAGCCCTCATCCCTCGCGCGTTTCCGTCGGTCCACATAGACGACCCAGAGCCCTGCCCCTTGCCGGAATCATACGACCAGTCAGTTTCTTGAACCTTTATATTTTTTTTTGAATAATTTAAGTTGATTGTTTTGATGTAATTTGAATTGAGGCACACTTTTTTCTGATTGGCGTATCAGATTGTGGTTTGGGGTGTGTCTAGAGAAGTGAGAGAGATTTGAGATGTTGATATGGCTAGTGAGAAATTAAGGTGTAAATATGAGTTTCTGGGTAAAGTTATGTTTTTGGTGTTCATCTGCTATAATGTAGAAGTGGTTTATAAAAGAATTTGTCCTCTACATTTTTTGGACTCCTTTGCTGAAAAGAAAATTTAGTTATTGATACAAGTATGAATTAATCAGGTTTAGGCAGCTATGAACTCAGGTTTAATTTGATATTTTGAAGTCATTGGGATTGGTTGTCGTAGACACTTAGAGGTGTCTAATTGATTTGTCGAACTCGAACTCGAACATATGTGCTTGAAATTAATGGAATTGCATTCTGTTAACTCAATATTCGTGATAATATGTTGTGTAATTCGATGCCCTTGTTTGCAATTTAAGAGAGTGGAGATTGTATTAGATGCCACATAATGATTTTAGTCTTTTGTAATCTTAGGTCAAGGTGCAAAATGCTTTCTGGAGTTAAGTTGATTTCGCGGGATCAGGTTGAGAAGGTAAAATACTCCTACTTTGAGTCTAATTTTGTTAGATTTTTACACTGGTATTAAATAAATTTTCTATGTTATCAGGGTAAAACGGGGGATTCGTGTGATTCGAAGAAGGACGGTAGAAATTTGAGTAGCAAGAAAGAAAAGAGTAGGAGAAAGAAGAAAGGTTATGATAATAGTAGTTCAGATGATGAAGGGAATGTGAAAATAAGGAAGGGTTCTAAAAAGAAGAAGTGGTACTCTTCTGATGAGGATTCAGCTTCATCTTCGGCAGAGGGTGAAAGTGACAACAGTTTGGGAGGTGATGGGAAGAGGTACAAGAGTCATAAGCAAAAGAGTAAACGTCGAGGTGATGCCGATGAGAGTTCTAGGAAGAAGTCGAAAAGAAGCAAACGGGAGTATTCTTCTGATGATCGTTCCTCATTTGACTCTGAGAGTGATCGTAGAGGAAAAAAGAAGCGGCAGAGTAAAGGTAAAGAGAAAGATTGAGAATATGAAGACTAGGGTGTACTTAGTACATGTTCTAGCCACTTTGGTTTTCTTATTGGTTAGGACTTGCAATTTTTATATCGACTATTGATATTTGGTTAACTAACAAACTGTTTTGGATTCAAAGCAGATGGTGCTCGAGACCATGTCTCTCCAGATAACATTGATATTGTGAGGAAAGATATGGGGTTGGACTGGATGCTTAGACCAGCTGAAAGAGCAGGCAAAAGTGCTCCTCCAACGTATGAGGAGCAGCCAGTGGAGTTTGAAACCAAAGAGGTAGGCAACTATTATATTAATTTGGGTTTATATTTTAAAATTGAATGTCTAATTGCTATATCATTTATCTGAAATGGGTTTGTTTCATATACGGATTGTTAGCGTAGTTTGATTTCAGCTATTATATTAATATATTATGTTTTGCGGAGAACTCATTTAACTGCCTTTTCATCAGACAGAAAAAGTAAATCCCAGAGAACTGAATCCTTATTTGAGGGATAATGGAAATGGCTACCCTGAAGATGAAGATCATACAAAGGCCAGCCGTGACAAGCTCTTGTCATCTTCTGTAGTGGGGGATGGTGGAGCAAGCTGGAGATTGAAGGCTTTGAAGCGTGCACAAGAGCAAGCAGCACGTGAGGGACGAAATGTGAAAGAAGTATGTTTCAGTCCATTGTCTTCGAGGGTTATGCTAATCGTTAGGCCAAAATTTATCCTGACATTGAACTATGCAACTTAATATCTTCAGGTTGTTCAAGAACGGTGGGGATCTCTTGGTGATCTTGCAGTGTCTGTGACATCTCGTAGGGCCGCTGCTCCCCGTGCTCATTTGCATGCCATAAAATCCCGGAAGATGGAATCAGGTGGAGAAGTTAAATTAGACTCCAACGATCAAAGTCAAAGGGACACTAAAAAGGTATTGTAAGTTATTGATATACACAACATTGACAAATTCTTTTCTTGTGTATGGCTAAATCTTAGTTGGCTAAAGTTTGTCCCGTACAAGTGTAACAAGGGGAATCTTCGTAACTTTACACTCCCCATGACCCTCTTATCTTGTTTAGCAATTCTATAGCCCTATACTGTTTCCCCCTTAAACCATACCGTGCCATTGTCTTTCTTATTGTCTGACCAATTTACAGTACTCTAGCTTAAAACAATCTTGAGTGTTATTGTTGCCAATAATCTAATGTATAATATTTAGTTCTGTTGTGCTGTTATGAACTGAGTTTTGGCGTTTGCTAGGATGTTTAAGGGTGTTAGGACATGAGCAACCTTTTGGTATGCCAATTTGAGTATGTAAAACTGTTCCTTTTTGTTTAATAATCAAATGTTATTTTCTTCTGCTTGAGTTCAGATAATTCCTTCTCCTAATTTTGCCAAGTTGCTTTTCTTTAGGATATGGGACGTGAATATCTGAAGGATGTTTCTGTCCGCCATCCTGAAATGAAAGCTCCTAAAGTTCATGATTCATTATCATGGGGGAGAAGAAAAGGTCAACATATGAGAAGCGAGGATGCTGCGCTGGTTTCAAATGCGCTCTCGAGCTTGAACAACTTTTCTAATGATGGAAGTTTTATGAGTGAATTCGTGAATCAGCAAAAAAAACCTGAACGTGGCTCTCTCGATGCCTCAAGTTCAAAATCTGATGCTGTTGAGGAGGTGGAATCTGATTCAGCAATAAAGAAATCTAGCGAGGACAAGCAGCCTCTGAGTGCTAATCAACTCGCAGCAAAAGCTATGCAGCTAAGACTGAAGGGCAAGCATGAGGAGGCTGAGAAACTTTTGGTGAGATTTTGTTGACATTGCTTAATCTTTGACCTTAGTCAGTGGTGTACAATCCCCCCTTCCCCTCCTCCAAAAATACAAAGTTCAAACAGGAGATGTTTATGCTGGTAAAACAGTTCAAAGGTAGAAAAAAAAGGGTGTCATATAGCATCAAGATCCTGATAAATGATAATTATCTGAAAATCACAAAAGTGATGTATCTTTGCTTCTTAGTATTATCTTTCCCAGAATTCAGTCTCCGTCCGTGAAAACCCCTGCCTCCCAAAGTTATCTCTCTTTGGAAGCTATCCTATGTAAGCTACAGAGTTTAGCTTAATGGCTTTGTTTCACTAACTGGAGTTGTTTTCTTTTTTACATTTTTTTCAGAGAGAAGCTGAAAACACTAAAATGGATCATGGCGCTGGGGAACGATTAGTAAAACTAAGAAATGATGTCAGCGCAAGCAGGTATCCTGCATCTTTCTCTTCCTCTGTTTTCCTTCTTTTGCCTGGTTCTGTTTGCTCGAGATTGTCTGGCTCTTCATATAATTATAATATGTCTGCTCGAGGACGTCGATATGTCTATATTATCTAGCTATTATTTTTAACTTATTATTGAGTACATATATGAATTTGCTTTTCAGGTACGCTATGCAAGAAAAACAATTGCAGCAGAAGGGGAAGGAAGACGATAGTGATAGGCATTTGGCTCAAACTATAATGAAGAATAAACTATATAGTACTTCTTCTCAAGCTGATGACGAATATGACTTTGATAGAGCACCATCGAAAAAGAGCAAGAAGAAAAGTGCAGATCATGAGAACAGATCACAAGCTAGGCAAAATGTGGGGAAGCGCATTCTTACTCAGCAGGAGCGATGCCTATTCTGTTTTGAGAACCCTAATAGACCTAAACATCTCGTTGTAGCTATAGCAAATTTCACTTACCTGATGCTACCTCAATTCCAGCCCGTTGCCCCTGGCCATTGTTGCATTTTAACATTGCAGGTACTGTCTGCTTCTCTTTAAGTTGACCTTGTTTTTGGCTTTCTGTTTTTTTGGCAATTGCGACATTTTATTGCATGGAAGTGGCTTCACCTTTTCTGTTATAGCACCGCAAAACACACGGCTTCATTTGCTTCTTTCGTTTCCTCATAGTTGCAACAGTTTGACTATCATGTTTGCTAACACACTACTTTGACCATTAATGTTGTTAAATTTCTATTAGTTAAAAGTATGAGAATTCTATGTTTTGAAAATCTAAATTGAGACTAAGCCAAAGTTAGTATGTAAATATTGCAAAAGTTAATTGTTGCAAACAATTGTGATAAAGAGGAAGTATCTTACTATTGTTTGTTCTTGATTCATAATTTATAGGATGTGCTGTTTTTACTATTGTTTGGTCTTAGTATATTGTACTAATTATCTGGTCATTTCTTTTAATCTCAACAGCATGAATCAGCAACAAGAATGGTAGATGATAATGTTTGGGAAGAATTCCGCAACTTCAAGAAGTGCCTTATTATGATGTTTGCGAAGCAAGACAGAGAAGTGATCTTTTTAGAAACAGTGCTTTGGTTGGCACAGCAGCGCCGTCATTGCTTAATCGAGTGCATTCCTTTGCCCAAGGACCTTGCTAAAGAAGCACCTCTTTATTTTAAGAAGGTAAGTTTTCTTCTCAATATTTATTATGTGCTAGAAAATTGAAATTCTGGATGTGATCAATCAATTTTTAAGTCCCTCTGCAGTTTGCGTTGGCAGCCAGATAATGGGCATATGTGATAAACTTCCATTTTCTTTTTTCTCCCTTTGGTTGGTTTTCTTGTGGAGTTGTGTTTACATACTGAGCTAGTGTTATCCTGCCAAATGCCAATTTGAATATTGGGTTATCTGGCGATACATTTGGTTTGGTGCATGAAATGTGCCTGCAGCCTGTTCTTCTCCTTTTGCCTCTGGTGCCGTTTGGCTTCCTTCTTTTACGGTGATGAAGAAAACTCGATAAAATTAAGGATTGTTAAGGTGTGAAAGTAAGGCAAATTCAAAGCATTAGGTGTAACAAGTTCAATTCAGATGCATTCATCTGAAAAGAATGCACCATGAATATCGACCAGATGTTATAATACTTGATGTAAACAGAAACATTGCATACATTCTCATCCTTCAGTATGATCTGTGTGCTATTTACTTCCACTTCTTTCTCGTAGTTTATGAGGTAATGCTTGTCTTTTTTCCTTTTTGCAGGCAATTGATGAGGCAGAAGACGAGTGGAGTCAGCACAATGCAAAGAAATTGATTGATACCAGTCAGAAGGGGCTGCGCTCTTCAATCCCCAAGAACTTCCCCTACTTTCATGTAGAATTTGGGCTTAACAGGGGATTTGTACATGTAATTGATGATGAAACAGAGTTTAAAAGTAGCTTTGGTCTCAATGTTATCAGGGGAATGCTACAATCCCAAGATGAAAATATGTATCGTCGCCGGAGGTATGAATCCATTGAGGTCCAGAAAGAAGCTGTTACTGAATTTGCAAAGGATTGGGCATCCTTTGATTGGACTAAGCAACTTGAATAAATTTGAGTTAGATATATAGAAATTTTTTATTTGTTAAGTTGGAATAATAGTGATAGTCTGTTGTTGTTTGATTGATGAAATTTTTTGTAAAAATGCCAAAAAAATTGATGGTTTCATATAGCAATTAAATATAATTGCCTACTTTGAAAGATGGAAGTTCTAATTATAATATCCTTTTGTTATGGTTTATAGAGCTGTTTAAAATAGTTTTTGTTTTATTGCCTTAATAGTAACTCCAAATTGATTATTACTATGATTGATACAATTATTTTCTAAAATGAGGTAAAATAACTCCCACCTCAGTATATACAACTTGTAAAAGACTTATATGGATATGATTTACACTAAATTTGTATGGACTTAATGCTAGTACATGTGATTCATAAATTAAAAGGTCACTATGTTAAAAAAAAAACAACAAATTTAAAAGAGGAGTAGCTATATATTGTAAAGGATGACTATGTGAGAAAATATTACTATGTTATAAAGTATGACTTTCATTATAATAAACAAATGTAAGAAAGAGTGACTCTATGAAAAAAAATTGTCACTATACATGTTGGATGATGGTAGATTAATGTTACTTTAGATTGTAAACGGTGACTATGAAAAGAAAAGTCAATATATCATATTTGTGGCTTTGGTCCACGCAAAACTAGCTCATAAAACTTTTGGTGCTCCTATGTTAATTATAAAGTTGGGCCTTAAATTATAAAAATATTACGCATAAATTGTGAAAATATAAGTAATATATAATCTATAAAATAATCATTGTTAAGATAATTTTGGCTACATAGAACCCAAGTTTAAACAATGACTACAAGAAAGCATTTAACTTAAGACTTTTGGGCCCTTTAAAAAGCGAGACCCTACTTGTAGGCCGCTTTGCACGCCTTATTAGACGACCCTAAATTCGTCCTAATTTAGGAACAAGCACAATAGTACAAGTAACCCAATTGAATTGCATGAACATGAAAAACTTCTAAGTAAGCAAGAAGCAATGGGAGTACCCTTTGGTTTTTTATTAGTTTACCCATTTCTTTAGGTACAAAGATTTAGGAGGATTAGGTATGTTAGTCATAGAATATAAGGAAATTTATTGGCATATTGTATTGAGAAAATGTTGTGGGCCAAGAAATTAAAAATAGAGTGAGAAGGTAAAAAATATAATAAACAATTGATTGGACCATTCCAAAAACAAAAAAAAAGAAGAAGTGGGGACAATCCAAAATGGAAAGTGGGTAAACTAATAAAAACCAAACGGAGTACTTTGCAAGAAGTTCAAAACTTTGAGGAGAATTCGAGTTGTAAGATAATCCTAGTTCTGTTACGGATATTGAGTAATCCTAGTTCTGTTACGATAATAATTATAGTATTGTTAGAAGTTTTTGCTTAAAAAGTTTTACTTTCCTACTTGAGAAAGATTTTACTTGCCTTAAGCACTAAGAAATTGTTGCTTGCCATCCAAGCAATGTTTAATAAGAGTCATGTAATTGCTTAAATAAAAAAAATCAACAAATCCATTCAAAAAAATATTCCCAACTTTTATATTTTCTTACGACGTGACAATAAAATTTAAATTCAATTTAATTATCAATTAAATAAGTTATTTATTTTATTTTTGGCTCTAAAACTCGCAAATCTAGTAGTCGATTTGGTGCCGCCCAAGCTAGAGTCACGTGTGTCTTTGCTTGCCTTCCAAGCAAGTCAGATTTTATCTTGTTTTAAAAATCGGTTTTTCTAACCTATGCACCTAGTGCAAAGGTTAAGGCTTATCTATTAAACAAATTAATTAACAAAAATAGAATATCCTCCCTACAATTATGCTAAATAGTTAGTTTTCTTATTAATCGATCTTCGGTTTTTCTAACCTATGCACCTAGTGCAAAGGTTAATACCTATCTTTTAAACAAAATAATTAACTAAAATAGAATATTCTCCCTATAATTATGCTAAATATTTAGTTTCATTATCAATATATCTTTTATCTTTCTTTTTTCCAAACCGAATATCACGTATGTCAATTAAGAAAAATAAATTTTCCCCAAAACTCCACTGCTTTCTTCTCAAAACCGTTGCTCCAAACTCTCCTTCTCAAAGAAATTTACACTGATACAATAGCTTAAATGTACTGGGGGAAATTTCCACATCAAAACGTTGACCATGAAGAATGTACAAAAACTACTTTTGCCAACTAAATGACATTTGGTATTACAAGAAGTATACATATGTTGTATGTGAGTATCTAATTAATCCTTGTAACTTACCCAAGTGAGGTGAGTAGACAATTGTTCTCCACCCAAATATTATTAGATCAAACAATTGCTAAAGAAAAAAAAGGAATGGTTTTCAAAGATACGAATTTATATCAGATTCATGAATTGCACCAAGTTTTGTCTCGTATGCTTGTTATATAAATGGTTTTTCCTAATTGACATACGTGATATTGGGTTTGAAAAAAAAAAAGATAAAAGATATATTGATACGGAAACTAAATATTTAGCATAATTGTAGGTAGAATATTCTATTTTAGTTAATTGTTTTGTTTTAAAAATAAGCCTTAAACTTTGCACTAGGTGCATAGGTTAGAAAAACCGATATATCTTTTATCTTTTTTTTTTAATCAAACCCAAAATCACGTGAGACAATTTAGGAAACATTGCAACATTAGTATAGATCAAAATGTTGACCTAAGAAACAGCTTCTTTCATTAATATAAGCGTCTCACATGTATATCGTTACTAGGTGCATAGGTCAGAAGAACCGTTTAAAAATAAGGACCTGTTTGTATAAGACAAGTACACTGGGAAAGTTTGTCCTATTTTCTTTCGGTTTTCTAAACTTTTGCTATTTTAAAAATCGATTTTCTAACCTATGGATCCCTTGGCTTAGATAATTAGTTTAGATCACTTGGCTTCTTCATAAAAAAAACCGACTCATTCACATATATAGTTAGTTTAGATCACTTGGCTTCTTAGTATTATCTTTCTCTGCATCCCGAAGTTCTCTATTTGGAAGCTTTCTGTTAGAGTTAGGACTCTAGTAGGATAGATATTATTTACATTATTGATATTTATGTTATGTTATTCTATTTCTAAATTGATTCATATTAGGACTTTGTCCTCTAAGTTATATATATTGATTATGAGATAAATGAAAACACAACAATTGACCAAACATAACAGATAACACTCTCCTATAATGAAGAATAAACTATATAGTTCGTCTTCTTCGGCTGATGATGAATATGACTTTAATAGAACACCATCGAAAAAGAGCAAGAAGAGAAGTGCAGATCATGAGCACAGATCACATGCTAGGCAAGATGCGTACACTGTTTTGAGAACCTTAATAGACCTAAACATCTTGTTGTAGCTAGCAAATTTGACTTACTTGATGCTACCTCGATTCGAGCCCGTTGTCCCTGGCCATTGTTGCATCCTAACATTGCAGCATGAATCAGCAACAAGAATGGTAGATGATTATGTTTGGGAAGAAATCCGCAACTTCAAGTAGGGGTGTAAGTGGATTGGACTGGATTGGACTTTGCCAAATCCAAATCCAGTCCAAAGTTTTTTGGACTCGAGAAGTTGAGTCCAAGTCCGATCTAAATATTTTTTGAGTCCAGTCTAGTCCAGTCCGATAATTTTTTCTTGAGTCCGAATCCAGTCCAGTCCAGTCCGATTATTATATTATTTTTTTCCTCCGAATTAGATTCAATGATTCACAAACGTTTTCTCATAATTGAATTTGAAAACGGTTTTTTCACCATATACCCCCGACAAATTAAAAAATTCACCATATACCCTCAATGTTCCAAAAATTCACCATATACCCCCGACTTTTCAAAACCGTGCACCAGATGCCCTTTTTCAAACTTCCGTTAACTCACCGTTAGTTTTATTTACGATTTTGCCATCATTAAGCCCCTAACCCTAATTCTAATCTAACCCTAACCCTTACCCTAACCCTAATCTAACCCTAACCCTCCACCCCACCCAACCCCCACCCTCCCCCCGCACCCCCCCCCCTTCCCCCCCTCTACTCCACCGCGGCCCCCACCCCCTCCCCCCTCCCCGTCGATTCCCCCACTCCCTTCCCCTTCCCCGTCGATTCCCCACCCCCCTCTCCGTCGATTCCCCCACCCCCCTCCCCCTCCCTCGTCGATTCCCTAACCCCACCCCCTCCCCCTCTCCCCGTCGATTCCCCCCCCCCTCCCCCCCCCCCTCCCCGTCGAATTCCCCTAACCCTACCCCCCTCCCCTCTCCCCAGTCGATTTCCCCACCACCTCCCCCTTCCCCGTCGAATTCCCCCTAAACTCTTCGACTTGAATTCCCCTAACCCCACCCCTCCCCTTCACAAACGCAGAAACACCGGCGCGAGTGCGGCCTCTCCGTGGAGTAGATCGAACAGAGAGAAGAGTGAGGGAGGAGAGAAAAGCAAGGTGGGGGCTTTCAAAATTCGGGCTTTGCGGGGGGGGAGGGAGGGGGAGGGGGTAGGGGTCTGGCGGAGGGGAGAGGAGGGGAGGGTGGGGGGGATGCGGGTAGGGGTCATGGGCGGGGGTTGCGGGGCAATGGGTTGCGAGGAGGGGAGGGGGTGGGGGCGGGGGATGCGGCGGTGGAAGGGAGAGAGGGATGCGGCGGTGGAGGGGAGGGGAGGGGGGGGGGGTTGGGGCCTGGGGGTGGAGGGGTGGTGGGTCGGGTGGGTTAGGGTTTAGTGTAAGGGTAAGGGTTTAGGTTTAGGATTAGGGTAAGGGTTAGGGTTAGATTAGGGTTAGGGTTAGATTAAAATTAGGGTTAGGGCTTAATGATGGCAAAATCGTAAATAAAGCTAACGGTGAGTTAACGGAAGTTAGAAAAAGGGCATTTGGTGAACGTTTTCAAAAACTCAAGGGTATATGGTGAATTTTTGAAACATTGAGGGTATATGGTGAATTTTTTAATTTGTCGGGGGTATATGGTGAAAAAACCGATTTGAAAATTTAAGCCCATTATATTCATTCCATAAAATAAGTCACATACATCTTTTATATTATATATAAATATTAAATATTAAAAATATATATATATATATATAAATATTAAATATATATTATATATAAAAATATTTTTGACCTGACCTAATTATTGGACTCCAAAAGGGTGAGTCCAAATCAATCCGAAAATATTTGGACTCGAAAATTTGAGTCCAAGTCCAAATAAAATTTTCAATCCAGGTCAAATCAGACAAGTTTAGGACCTGACTTGGATCGGGACTTCTGACTTTTCGCAACCGCTTACACCCCTAACTTCAAGAAGTGTCTTATTATGATGTTTGCGAAGCAAGAAAAAGAAGTCATTTTTGTAGAAACAGTTCTTTGGTTAGCACAGCAGCGTCGTCATTGCGTAATCGAGTGCATTCCTTTACCCAAGGACCTTGCTAAAGTAGCACCACTTTATTTTAAGAAGGCAATGATGAGGCAGAAGATGAGTGGAGTCAGCACAATGCAAAGAAATTGATTGATACTAGTCATAATAAGAACTCTCCCTACTTTCATGTAGAATTTGGGCTTAACAGGGGATTTGTACATGTAATTGATGATGAAACACAGTTTAAAAGTAGCTTTGGTCTAAATGTTATTAGAGGAATGCTACAATCCCAAGATGAAAATATGTATCGTCGCCGGAGGTATCAATCTATTGAGGTCCAGAAAGATTCTGTTGCTGAATTTGCAAAGGAATGGACATTCTTTGATTGGACTAAACAACTTGATTAAAATTTGAGATAGTGTTACAGAAACTTTTTATTTGTTAAGTTGGATTAATAGTAGTAGGCTAGTAGCCTGTTGTAGTTTGCTTGATGTTTCTGAGGTAAAAGACTGTAAATATGCCAAATCTTTTTGATGGTTTCATATAGCAATTGGATATAAGGGTCTGTTCTCTTCGGCATAAAACAACTGAACTGAATTAAATTATAACTAATTGATAGTAATGATTATCATTTAGGAACTGAATTGAATTGAAAATAAGCTGGGGAGAACCGGCCCTAACTTTGCCTACTTCAAGAAATTGTTATAATTTCCATTCGTTATTGTTTATAAAGCTGTTTTAGATAATTTTCGATTTAGTGCCTTAAACTCCAAATTAATGATTAATATGATTGATATATTTTTTTTAATGAGATAAAATAACTCCCAACTCGGTATATAAGTATGTTCTTTAACTACAATTCTACAAGTTGCACCGATTATTACTACGTTATAAATATAATAATTAAGGTGCTGAGTAAACAAATAACTGCTTTTCTACCGATACCCTGTTGATTTTGGTAAACAAATAGGCATATAGCATTTGTAATCATTATTTATCTATACATATTACATAATATATAGACTTTATAGTTTATAATAAGCGCTCCATATACACAAACACAATGGAATGTGCGTCCATGTTAACGAAAAAGTCCCACATTGGTATTACTCAAACTTCCTGTCACGGTTATGAGCTGAAGCGCCGAGACAAAACAGCATGTTATATGGGCTATGGCTCTGGTTAACATTATCGTCTTGTTTACTATGTTTTTTGTCTCCTTTGGTTATCATGGCTGTTATTGAAGTATAAGTAGTAGTAGTAGTAGTGTACTACTGTAGTGAACGGGTGATTTTTGCTTTTGTTTCTTTTATACCTGATCTTAAACTCTTACAATAAACTTTAATCCTTAGATGTAGCAATTCACAACTGATTTTACTATTTTTAGAATATGACTGCTTGGTTAGATTTGAGTTAGCTATATCTTTATCCTATGAGTCGTATAGTAAGGATACTTCGTTACTATCACTTAGTGTGGAGCCAATATCCTTCTATGGATTATACTATCACTTAGTGGAGCCAACATCCTTCTATTGCTTATTTTCCGTTCAATACATAGAAGATGATTATGACATTGTAATTGACGCATTGGTAAAGAAAGAAGAGGCTTTCGTCTATGGCACGGGGAGCCATGATAGAAGTGAACCCTATGCTAGGATTTGTGGCTAGCACCTCGGGCAATAGAAGTAGGGTAAGATTGGAATGGGCATAGCGGTGTTCGAGGCCATGAGAGGCATACAAATTGAATGAGGATGGATGGTAAAATCAAGAACATGATGTAAGAGTGGAGAGAGTTGAAGAGATTGGAAGGATCAGAAGAGAGAATATGGGATGGAGAAGATTTGAGTGTTAGAGCTTTCTGGTTAGGAGGATTGATGGGATTTTGATAATGAAATACAGTTTCAAGCCTACGCATAAGATTCAATGTAAATAAGATTGACTTGTAATATTTCATCTTGTAAAAATGTCATGAGCGTAAATAGAGTGATAAGAGTTTGATTTTTCTTTTATAATGCATATATATGCAAGCATGCTTGATTTAGACAATTTTTACCTACCTCTTAACTCAAATTTATATCATCTGTCCCAAAATAATATATAGGTCAACTTTCTAACTTAGTTTGTCTAGCAAGATGATTATATTCACAAGAAATTAATTGACATTCAAATGACTAATTGACAACAAATTAGAGGTTTAAGCGAATGTCATACAACCCTTGAAAGACAAATTTTAAACCACTACATGATCTACATAACCGAATAAACAAGCATTATTTTAAAAGTATTATTAGGAGAACATAGGCTTGAGTTTGTCTAATTTTATGTTAAATTTGTAGAAATTCAAGTCCATCTATAACTATTATTAAAAAGCATTGACAATATTATACATCCGCGACTCGGGACACTATCCTTCTTTTAATTATTTCACTTTACACTAACCTTGAAGAATTAATAAATATATGTTGTTAACATAAAGCCTTGAACTTGCAACCACTATTATGGATGACAGAAACTCGCCAATCAACTAGAATTTTATTTGCTATTTTTTCTCAAATATAAATATGATTAATTTATCTTTGATGTTTATTAAACATTTTGGGTACAATAATAGAAATGTATAATATGAGTACAAAGAAAGCAGAGGGATTAAATTTATCTATCCTTAAAAAGATTGGATGTCAATTAGCTCTCTATAATCCATATACTGCATACAGTGACCTGAATTAGCGTCCACGTTAAGGAAAGAGTCCCACATTGACATTCCACAAACAAATCTAGAAGTTTATAATCTGAAGCGGCTCAAGTAAAGTGTACGACCTTACTTGAACAGGATCTGTTCTATAGGCTCGTACCTCTGTATCCTTGAGTTCTAAGGAGACAGGAAACGTAGTCTGGTGGATGATTTACGACCGTGTGATTTGAGCGTGATTAACAGCTACCGTTGATCTTCGTGATCCCCTGGTGCAGTAGATGATCGTTCTCCTGCTCCTCTGCGAGCTTGAGATGATCACACGGTGTTCTGACAGACTCTCCCAAAATTTTTTTTTATTTTTTCTAATATCTCTTACTAAATCATTGCGTAATTATTATTATTGGGTTTGTTTTTTTTGCAACTTTCTGGATTTGAGAGAAGTTTCTAGAGTGTGAGAAAAATGAAGGGGAAATTAGGAGGAGGGAAAACAATAACAGGTACTCCGTCAATGGGTTGGTCGTGTGTGGTGGTTGTTTTCTCTCTCCTCGGTGGTGCCTCCATTGTTCACAACCTCTACAAACCCGACCTTGTAATACTTTCTCTCTCCTCTTCTTTTTTTTGTTAATGTTATCTCCGCCATATGTTTGATAAAATGCTCCAAACACTGTATTTTCTATCTTTTTGGTGTCTATGCTATGCTTCATATGCTTGTTGGATTTGACTATTCAAGTGAATGGCTGATATCAGCTACATTTTCTTATATCGAAGAAGTGAGTAAGAATAAGCAAATAGAGAAGCAGTGATTGCATCTACATTATCTTGCTGCACGTCCTCTTGTCGTAAGTTCGTTCGTTCGTTCATTCGTTCATTCGACTCGAGCAATGAAATATGTTATCAGAATACTTCGTTTTAGAGCTCAAATGTGTGAATTTTTAAGATTGGGACATACATTTCTTTTTGCTCATTATTATTAAGATTGGGACACAATTCATAGCTGTTATTGTAGAATGAGTAGTATTGTAGTGATTTGGTGATATGTTGCTTTTGTTTTTTATATACCTGATCTTACGATAAAATTTAACCCTTTAGGTGTAGCAATTCACAAAGTGATTTCGCTCATTATTATTAGAGTATGACTATATATGGCTAGGTTCTCGTCAGCTAAAATTTTGTCCTATGATAGTTGTGTAGTGGGAACTTTCGTAACCTTACTTTGTACGGTTCCCATAATCATTCTATATCTTGTTTCCACTCAATACATAATTCAGCCTGTTCATTTTATCCCACAAGTGTGATCCAAAGTCACCACCAAGGCACCAAGCACTGTTATCTCTGGTCGAAAGGAAGTCGAGCCAAAAAGAATTCTAGCACTTGCCTCTGGCATGGTACGCTTCTGAACTGGTTCTAAGGGTCGTTTTCTAGGGCCATAGCCTAGAGCCCCTGGCCGGAGGAGGGCCCAAAACAATTGTTAAAAGCATACGCTAGCCTCCAACAATGACCTAATGCAGGGATTTATTGGTTAAGCCTTATCGTGGTTCCATTTTTTGTGACTTTATATATTTACTTACAGAAACATATATAAGAGGCTCTTATCATCACTGTGTCCCATGCCTATAAAATATCAAGATCGAAACTGGATATTTGTTAACTCGACATAAATAATTTTTCACGATCTATTAAGTGACGTGGATGAGAAAATTTCCCTTTCTACAAAGAGGACAAGACATGACTAGGGTGGGGTTATAACGAGCTGAGCCGAGCTCGAAGTAAGGGTTGCTCTGCTTGGCTCTTTATAAGTGTATTGGAGTTCGAGTTGAGTCTCAAGCTTGCAGTTGAAAGCTCAACTTAACTTAAAAATCAAAACTCAACTTAGGCTTAGATATTGTAACACTTTTTAAGGTTATAAAACTGTTATAATTTAGTTCTTGCTAATATCTAAAGATTCTCATTATCTCACAAGTATTCTGCAATTTTTATTATTAATTACACATCAGAATCTTCAATCTTTAAAGAAATAATTTTGTCAAAAATATTTTGAGTCTGTTCACGAGTTTCTCAAGTTGAGGTCAAAGGCAGTTAGATCTTAATAATTTCGAGCCAAGCCGAAAGAAATATCTATTAGAGGCATCTAATATTTGGAAAAAAATGACACCTGTCAAATGACAGAGGGATTATTACATACAATTGCTAAGCAGTTTGTATTAACTCAGGAAGTTTGCTAATTTGGATAAGAGGGATCAACCGTTGATTAACCCATCAACTTACTGATAATGGCACTACGCACTCGTAATCAAAATCCAATTTTGGGCCCTTTGGCAGATTTAGTTAACTGTAGATTAGTTTATGTTCAACTCCCACATCGGCCGCTTACTCACCCAAGTCTGTGTTTGTAAACACTTGCGATGACTACAATAGGTACGACCTTACTTGAACAGGATCTGTTCTATAGGCTCGTACCTCTGTATCCTAGAGTCCTAAGGAGACAGGAAACTAAGTCTGGTGGATGAATCATGACCCTATGATCAGAGCGTGATTAATGTCTTCCACTGATCTTCGGATCTCTGGTGCAGTAGAGGATCGTTCTCAAGTTCCTTCGTGAGCTTGTGATGATCACATGGTTGTCTGACAGACTAACTTTTTTTAGCATTGGATTGAAAGTCTTACTGTTTCTGGACTTTGAACTTTTTTCCTTGGTATTCTAAGGTAATTTCTTCATGTTCTGATTTTTTGCTTTAAATTAATGGTTAATCTTGTGAATGTGTTTGCATATTTTTGTTCATCATGTGGAATGTTCAAATTTTATCTGTTGAGCTTATAATTTGCACGATTTTAGCAAACAGAATATTTTGTAAAGTTAGCCTTGGCTACCTCCTCTGTTCTTGCCAATTGATGCACTTTGATTTTGGCGCGGGCTTAGGCTATGATTATTCTATCTTTTTGGTGTCTATGCTATGACTGTTGAAGTGGATCAGAAGTTCAGAACTAGATTATCGAATATATGTAGTATGCATGAATCCTTTTTCATTTTGCCACAACTATGTTGCCACCTCTTGAAGAAGTCAGTAAAGATATGCAAGAGGAGAAGCAGTGATTTCATCTACATCATCTTGCTGCACTCTCTTGTCGTAAGTTCGTTTCGACTCGAGCAATGAAAAATGTTATCAGAATATTTCGCTATTGAGTTATATGTATGGATCTTCAAATAGTGCTAAGAACCTGATTGGGATGTACAATTTTTTCCTTTTATAGAAGTAATTGAGCTTGGTGAATCTTTCTGCTTAAATTGTTGGATATCATGGCTGTTATTGAAATATAGTAGTACAGTAGTGAACTAGTGATTCTTGCCTTCGTTTCTTTAATACCTGATCTTATAATGCACTTTAGTCTTTAGGTGTAGCAATTCACAACTGATTTTGTTATTTTTATCAGAATATATGACTACTTGGCTAGATTCTAGTTAGTTATATCTTTGTCCTATCACCTATGAGTCTTGTAGTAAAGATACTTCCGTAACTTTCACTTTGTGTGGAGCCAATAATCCTTCTATTGCTTATTTTCCGCCCAATACATAACTCGATCCGTTCTATTTTTCTCACAAGGGTGGTCCAGAGTCACCACCACCGCTGTCTCTGGTCAAGGAAATGAAGCCAAAAAGAATTCTAGCACACTTCCGAGCGGGTTCTTAAGGTTGTTTCATGGAGAGACAGCCCAGGACCAATGGCCGGAGGCCTAAGATAATTAATAAAGCATCCAACATCGACTTACAGTAACGTAAAATGATTTTCGTCGGCTGTACTCAAATTATGGGTCGCAAATAATAGATTTTCATCAAGTATATGCTCTTAATATGTTGTCAAATAATAGATTTTTTAAATCAGTAACCTTAGTATAATAATTGCATATGAATTTAGTTGTCATATTATTAGTTCAAATTTCATGATCAAAGTGACAATTAATTTTAAATAGAGAAGATATCTCAATAGGAGCTAATACACTACTATAACTAACTTCTACCATAACAATAAGAAGAACAGGCCCTAATTCTTCTCTAAACAAAAGAAAGCTTAAGGTCAAAATTATTGTTGACTCTAACCCCTCTACGTAGCTTATATCAAGGATAAACATAAATTACTCTTGGTGATGCTGGTGGCTCCACTGCAACCCCGGAATTAGCTTGTAACTTCTGCTTTCTGGCGTCATTACAATAACACCACAATATGCAAAAACCAAATATGATCACACCCACAAAAGCAACGAGTCCTGCCTTTACTGGCCCCTTGTGGAAGAGCGCCAAGTCAAACTTCATTGTACGGGTTCGAGCTTTAATGGGAAATGTAGACGGGATTCGATTCAAAGTCTTGGATACGATTTTCTGTGCGTTTGTTTCTTTGTACTCTTTACAATGTCTTGTGTAGTTGTGTTAATGTTAATGCTCCTGCTTCTCTTAAATACTTCTCAACTTACTCACTGCGTAAATTTCCTTTTTCTTTTTGATACTATTCGTGTTTTATTACCTTTTTTTTGTTTCTTTGCTTTTGGTATAATTCAATGTTATGGCAAGTTTTCGATTTTTGTTTCCTCTTTATCGTCATCTCTCTTGTAGAATTGTATATTCCATGAACTCATATGGAAACAATATAGAACAATTATGATAACTGGTAAGTGGTAAGGTTGTTTCCTATTATTAGTTCTAAAAGAAAAAATGGCAATATTGTTAGTTGTCTGTTTAGCATCAAGTTAAAAATGGGACATTGTTTGTTCCTAGGAATATCAAGAAAAGGTAATTTCGTTTACGGTTTTTTCACCATATACCCCCGACAGATTAAAAAATTCACCATATACCCTCAATGTTCCAAAAATTCACCATATACCCTTGAGTTTTCGAAAACGTTCACGAAATGCCCTTTTTCTAACTTCCGTTAACTCTCCGTTAGCTTTATTTACGATTTTGCCATTACTAACCCTAAACCCTAATTCTAATCTAACCCTAACCCTAATCTAACCCTTACCCTTACCCTAATCCTAAACCTAAACCCTTACCCTTACACTAAACCCTAACCCACCCATGCCCACCACCCCTCCACCCCCGGCCCCAACCCCCCCCCCCCTCCTCCCTCCACCGCGCATCCCTCTCCCTTCCACCGCCGCATCCCCTCCCTCCCCTCTCCCCTCCGCCGAGGAGCCCTCCCCCTCTCTCCCGCAGCCACGCTGGCGTCCCCACCCCCTCGCAGGCGCGGCCTACCCATCCCCCTACCCTCTTTCCTCCCTCGCTCTTCTCTCTCGTTCGATCTACTCCACGGAGAGGCTGCACTCGCGCCGGTGTTACTGCGTTTGTGCGTGTGTTCCGCTGGTGTTTGAAGGGGAGGGGGTGGGGTTAGGGGAATCGAAGTCGAAGGGGAAGGGTGGGTTAGGGGGAATTCAAGTCGAAGAGGTTAGGGGAATTCGACGGGGGAAGGGGGATGTGGGTGGGGAAATCGACGGGGAGAGGGGAGGGGGTGGGGTTAGGGGAATTCGATGGGAAGAGGGGAGGGGTGGGGTTAGGGGAATTCGACGGGGGGGGGGGAGGGGGTGGGGGAATCGACGGAGAGGGGGGTGGGGAATCGACTGGGGAGGGGGAAGGGAGTGGGGGAATCGACGTGGAGGGGGAGGGGGTGGGGGCCCGCCACGGTGGAGTAGAAGGGGAGGGGTGGGGGGCCGGGGCTGGGGTGGAGGGAGGGGGAGGGGGTGGGGGTTGGGCCGTGGTGGAGGGGTCAGGTTAGATTAGGGTTAGGGTAAGGGTTAGGGTTAGGATTAGGGTTAGGGTTAGATTAGAATTAGGGTTAGGGCTTAATGATGGCAAAATCGTAAATAAAGCTAACGGTGAGTTAACGGAAGTTAGAAAAAGGGCACTTGGTGAACGTTTTCAAAAACTCAAGGGTATATGGTGAATTTTTGGAACATTGAGGGTATATGGTGAATTTTTTAATTTGTCGGGGGTATATGGTGAAAAAACCGTTTCGTTTATATAATGGTCATATTTCCTTTCTTTATTCCAATTTTTCTAATGGAAATATTTTCAGTTACTTTTAAAAGATTTAAGGTTTCATGCTTTACATGGTGATACAAATCCTCTATTTCTTCTTTCTTTTTCTTCCTTTATATTTCAGTGTAAATGTGATTTGCAAATTATTTTTAGGAGATCCTCTTGAAGCTTATTTAACTATACATGGTCGAAATAAGATGTAAAATTTATTTCGAAATATTTTTCTAATTATGCAGGCACACCTAGAAATATGTTTTTTGATTTTTCCCAATAATTAAGTCATAAATAATACTTCCTATGTTTCTTCTTAAGTGCAATACTTTGACTTTTGCACTATTCACATACCTCAATTTGACCATATCTTTTAACTAAGAAATAAAACCAATATGATCATATAAAATGTCTTTTTCCACTGAATATTCTCATAAAATCACATTTTATAATTTTTACAAATATATAATTTTAGAGTCTTACATATATCAATGATCACATTTATGTGTTGGCAAACGTGAAAAGTCGAATTGTTGCATTTATATAGAAACAGAGGAAGTATTTAGTTCGTAGACTTGGTTGGGTTAATAGCGAGCCAGAATATTAGCGGGCCACTTTAATGAGGGGGCAAAGTGAGGGGGTTGTGCGGGTCAGTAATAGGAGAGGGTAAAACCAATAGAACTAAATTTCGTTTACAAGTTTTTCTCCATATACTTGTCCATTAAAAACTATTCCAATAAAAACATTTGAAGTGCGTTCTCTTCACCTTTTCAAAATAATTTGAGGTTGATCGGGCTCGATTATGTTTACATATATAAAGACGAATCATAGTTCATCAAGTTTATTCACGTGTAATAAGTTCAAGTAAAGAAAATAACCCTAGTGTAACTCGTCTCAATCCTTGCACTTGTTGGCCTATCCATTCCATCAAGGCATCAACAATTATGTCTACTTATATTTCCTTTGTTTCTTAATATGCAATGCAAAAGACACAACAACCTAGGAAGAGGAGAAATATAGCTTATGTAATCTATAATAATGTAATGTTTTATTGTGTGTAAAAATTGTGAAACATCCTAAAAACAAATATGTTGCAAGTACTAAGAAACGAGTAGATATAGTTATAAGTTTAACATCCCAAATAGGTTAACATATCATAGGCCGTCTCCTTTCCCCTTTTTTCTCCTTTAAGTTACTAGTTTTTTATGTTAATATTTCTAATAAATTTCAGTCTCTCTCTAATGGAGAGTTTTTCGACCTATATATTGGGTTTTATCTCTCTCCATGTGAGACTTTGTAGACTTTGTTTTTGTTTTTTTTGTGTAATTTAAGATTTTGATTTGTTGATCGAAATTTGTACGGAGTTGCAACAGATGTCAGTATTTCGTTTACAATCACTTGAATTGAATCCAATTCTACTTCAAAACTACAAAAGATCGACAGACCCCTTGTAGAAGGCTGCATTAGACAGCGATGTGAAAGACAAGGGTTTTCAGAAGTGTTAGATCTACTCAACGATCGTGGTTTTATCATATTAGAATTGTATAATTTCATTTTGATATGTATTTTGTTCGGTCTCCTTGTTTTGACTTATATTGTAGATGTCGTATGTTGAATCAATGAATTAATTTTAATTTAAAAAAAAAAAGTTAAACATCCCAAAAAATCCCCACACCCCCGCCAAAAAGCAGCAACAATATTGTGCTACAGACTACAGTAGCAAGTAGCAACAATGAACAATGCTACAAGAGAGGGTCATTTTGAAAACAAGGAGACCGAACAAAAAATGGCGGCAACAAGCGACGAACAAATGGAGAACTTGCTCTCCCTCGCTGATCAAATATCCGACGAGTTCGAAAATGGCATCCACGAAATCGAAACCCTAAAATCCAACATCAATGCGGAAATCAATAATCGTCAAGCTCTCGAACTAAATTGCTCAACTTTGAGGAGAGAGAATGAACGATTGAAGAATCTCCATCTCGAAACCCTAAACAATTTACTGCTCCAACTGCAACAGAGAGGAAATTCTCACAGATTGACTGAGAATTTGCAGAAACTAACGCGCGAATCATCCAGAAAGGCAGAAGATCATCGAATTGCTATGGAATCGCTGAAGCGAAATCACGATGACAAAATTAGGGATTTGGAGGCTCAAATTAGAGCGAATTTGAGTCAAAAAGGGGCTGATGAAGCGACGATTTACCAGCTGCATCATGAGTTGATTTCGCTTCGGAATCGATTGAAGGATGTGGAGGAGAAGTATCGGGGAGAGATTGAGGATTTGAGGGATTGTATTTTTGCTGAGCAGGAAGAGAAGAAGGAATTGAGTAAGAAGGTGATGGATTTGGAGAAGGAGTTGCTTGTTTCGAAGGCGAAAACGGTTGATCAACACTTTTCTTCGTCGGATAAACAATTGGATATGCTGAAGCAGAAGATGATGAAATTGAGGAAAGAGAATGAAGTGCTCAAAAGACAGGTGCTTGCTTCTAAAGAAAGCTAAGAGAAGAGAGTCCAGATGAAGGTAGAAAATTAGTTTTTACTTGTTATTGTTTATGATTTATGCTTGAATATCGAATTTATCATAGATGGAGTACAATGTCATAGTAGTATTTTGTTTCGTTTATGGAGCAATATGGTCATATATAGGGTCATTCAATTGCTTGAGAAATGTGATAGAATTGATGAGTCTGGTTTATTGATGTATCCTAAAGCTATGCACACATATTAAGTAATCACTAGCCACGAAGCATTGTGGAAACAAGGAAACCTCGAGTTTTAGCCATTTCCGGTCTTCATTAGCATGAAAACGAATAGGAATTTTGGGAACAAGAAAACCTCAAGCCTCAGAGATTTCCATGCTTCATATATAGTTATTACATGGTATTTAAACATACTAGTAATACAGCATTGATATTTTGAAAACGACTAATAATAATGCACAGATATCTCAATGGCAATCAACATTGATTAAAAGAAAGTTAAGTAGACAAGTGTCCCGAATGGAGGGAGTATTATTTTGTGAATTAGGCATGACTGAGTTCAATTGTCATTTTATCATCTTTTTGGAGAAAAAGACTGGCCTTTTAGAATAAGATATTGTGTAAGGTATTTAGCATAGAGGGAATAACATTGGCTGTTGGTTGTATAGATCACTTCATAGTAAAATCCCTACAACAAGTTGGTGTTTGTTTTGTTTTAATGCTGATTAAAATTGCTACTCATATTTTGCGTCTGAAGTGCTGAAAGGATCGCCTGTTACATGGTGTATCTGCAGCATTTATCTTTGTCCAAATATATATGACCATGCATCCGTTTTACCCCAACTCTCCGGCTTCCATCTTGTAAATGCATCAATTCTTCTATGCCTTATTTGAAGCATCATAATGAGTTGATCTACAGTGATTGCAAGAGCTACTTTCCTGAAATGCTATGTGGACTTTGAAACTCGAATAGAGTGTCTGGTTTTGGTTAAATTTTGTCATGGCGCTTCTGAGACGGTAACTGCCTTTCCATGGTCCAGTTGCAGAACAAATTTGTCCAAATAGTTTTCTCACACCTCTTGAATCTTGTAACTCTTGGAGCTGGATTATTATATTGATGACTGGGTGAGGGAGCTTTTATGTAAGAACCTGTGCAAATGAACCTCACTCCATCTTTAAGGCCCAAGCCATAGGACAGGATTCTCTGGAAAGGAAACCAAAATAGCAATTTGGGACGTCAAGATACTTCTATGTATCTTTCTGAAGTGATAGATATAGTTGAAATATGCGGGATTGCAACTAAATCCGTGTTTTTTTATCAGATGAGGAATAAAAATATAATCTTAGACATTCTGAATGTCACAGTATATGTCATGTGTCTGTTTGGAGTCTTGAGACGAATGTAACAATATGACCCACTTAGCTTTTATAATGCACTAATAATATAGATAGGCGTATCTATTAAGGGTCCTTAGAATTTGATAATGTGTTAAGGCTTAAGCTTTTACTATGTCTAAATGTTTTATTAATCTTTGCAAGGAATATCTGTGAATTAAATGATGGAACTGGGACAAAGTTTGGGATGTTGAGACAAGTAATTGTGCAGTAGTTTTTAGAAAGGAATACTGCCGAAATGCTTCCTCAGCACAGAGTTGTGCTGTGCTCTTTTTTTTTTTTTTTTTTTTTGTGGAAACTCCGTCTCAGTGCTTTGGGTGCATTATGGAGCAGATGGCTTTTTCTTTCTCCCCTTGTAGATAGTTTGATTTGACATTTCTTGCTAGATTTATATGCATGTTAATTGCTTTTGTTTGCTTATACGTCTCAGGGACTTGATAGATATTCATTTCGCTGAAGCATCAAACATGATGAAGAAATAGCTAACAAATGCATACAGCGAAGTGAATTTTATTCCCAATTCTAAGAGTTAATGACAGGTACAAATACAATTTCTTCTTTGAAGAATGTTATCACTCATGGACCTGGCATTTTCAATACACTAAGGTGTATTTGTTAAACATGCGCAAGCATGCAGACACAAAAAGTAAACAGGTGGTCTCCCTTTTGTTTCTCTATAGATATCAACCAAAAGTTAAGCTAGGAATGCAGAGAGATCATACGTAGTCGCCTACTTGCCTCAGAGAGGTCTGGATGTGCTGCAATGCTCTTCAACCTTCGCAATTACCAGAGACTAGTGTTCCCTATGCTGCATAATAAGACTAGCTGCAGCCTAAAAGTGTTGAAGGTTTGTGTTGAGTTTGTTCTGCTCTTATTAATGGTTACTTATGAGATATCCCTGCAGTTCTTACCAGCTTCTTGTCACATGGTAATTGAATGTACTAAAATAATTGCCAGAAATTGGACAAATGCAGTTGAAGTATTTGTTTATCAAGCACTGTGAAGCATCACTTTTTTTTCCTTAGCTTGCTTCTTGCATGGTGAAGGCAAAAATGAAAAATAAGCGTAAGAATGCACACACAAAGATTAGAATGACATAACGGATAAAGCTCCCTTTAAACCTTTCCATGTGGGACAAGAACCATTTTGAGGCTTATTTCCAACATACTTTAACGAATAGAACATACTTTAAGGAATAGAAGTATAATTGTATAAAGAGACATTGTAATACTTCATGTAACTTAGAAAATCAAGATAGATGAACTGATGGTGTAGCAATCAACATCTTTTATATGTAACTTAGAAAATTCAGCAATTTTTTTAGAATTGTTTAAAGTCTAAGAACATCATTATCTTCATAATTTTTTTCTTGACGGCTGATGCATTGTGTCGCATCGGATCGCTGATAGCGTTGATGACCTAACAATTGACCTAACATATGCATCATTATAGATTCTAGTATTAATTTGTGCTGTTACCAGTTACCATGTCCCCTTCACTGAAAGTGATTGCCTCAGCATACTAATTGATTGAATTCACGATTCGGGTCAGGGAAAAAAAAATACATTTTCGATGCTCTTTCAGAATGAGTTGACTTTTTTTCCCTCCCTATTTGCACTTTGTCAATTCTCAATAAATAATAGTGTGGTTTTGCCGCGTTATATTATATCTCATTCAATTTTATATTTATTTGTTAGATTTGATATCTATTATTGATATCATATGACTTTCTATTAATAGATTAATGACTAATTTCATAAAAAAATTAAGTATGATTAATTCTAAGTTTACTATATAAGGTTAATTATAATTATCTTGAAACCAAAAATTGAAATTAATGATATCAAAAGTTTTCAAGGTTGAGTTGCTTCAAGCGTCCCACTAGCAACTCCAATTTAATATTGTTGTATTACTTGTATACTACTACATTCTATATATATATATATATATATATATATATATATATATATATATATATATATATATATATATATATATATATATATATATAACTTCCTTACCATTTACGCCGGAAGTGAACGATACTCTAAACATATTGTGATCGAAATAGGAAACAATCGGATTCAGAAAAATTGGAGTTTAGAGAATCCCTAAAAAAACATAGGAATAATTCAAATCTTTTGAAAAGAGATTAGTTAAGAGGGCTCTATTCCTAATTTTCATAAAAAAAAGTACTATAAGTTAGGAAACTAGCATTTCTATTTTCTCCAACTAAAACTTACACAAATTAATAAGGAGTTTTGAGGCACTTAATAACATGACCTCCCCATATCTGGAATCCCATGCCTAAAAGACGAGGGTAGTTGATCAGTTTTGGGGAAGTTAGGTGTCAAGATATCCTACTAACCTACTCCCAACTACATGCCATCAATATGATAAGGAGAGAAATTGGCGGTTTTAAATAATACCCTCTCACGAATCTCTCTCTTATTAACTGACTGTTTCATTTATGCTCTAGATTTGAGGGCACCATTTTCATTTGGATCTCCTCCAGAAATTTACAATTAGCGATTAAAATTAAAAGGGTTTGCTGCAAATTTCATCTTCTGAATTGGGTTTCTCTCAAGAAATGAAGGTCTTGGTTGTAACGCGAAGTGGAAGGGAGCTCTTGAAAGGCGGAATCGAGCTCAATGATTCCGTAATTTCTCTCTCTCTCTAATTCTTGTTTTTGTGATTGTGCTTCACTCTTAACTGTGATTTTAAGCTTATTTGTGTTATTAAATGCTGTAATTTGTGCTGTAATTTGGCATGAATTTTTGTGATTTGTTTTAGTATAAAGTTGAGTAATTCTGTTTCTGGGTTTGTTTTGCAGGCTACTGTTGCTGATCTACAGGAGGCAATTCACAAGAAAAGTAAGTGATTTAAGTTTTCTACTGTCCAATGCTTTTGAGTAGAATTTCATTATTCATTTCCTTAATGTCTGAATTAACAAATTTGAAATCCATGCTTATTATAATGCTTATATGCTAGAATAAAAATTCGACGAGAGCTTTATAACTTTTGTAAGCTGAATACACTTTGTTGAATTTTATGCTTAAAATGTGTATAACTAATGATGTACATGGTTTTTCGGCGATTTGCTGATTTGGTGTATTCTTCTTAAGGTATGTTTAGATTGGGGGTAATGTATTAAGGATGGAATAGAAGAAAAGATAAAAAGAATGGAGATTGTGGAAGATGTGAAGAGGTATTGGTTGTATAGAAAAAAAGGGATTAGGATTACCCTCTTTTTGGGGTTGGGTCCTGGTAGGGTAATGTATTGCCCCCAAAATGGGGGTTGTTTTTTCTTCCTACCATCTCTCTCTTCTTAAATTATCTAAATTATTTCTTCTACTACTTCCTAAATTCATCTTCATTTTATCTTCACTATCCTCTTCATGCATTACCCGTAACCAGATATCCCCTTAATAAGCTCTCTCAACCTAATCCTTGTGTGAGCGGCACAGTGAGAGTCAATGTACTGAACATTTTTTTAAGGAAAGGACATGCAATGGCCTGGTTGTGAATGAGGTGGATATGATGAAATTATATTGACAGATATGTAGTAGTTACAACTTAACATAGCAAGATAATTCAAAATGGATTGCAAGAATGTGACATATATCTGCGTGGAAAGAGGAGCATGTTTAGCTCTTTTTAGGGAGTAGTTCAAATTGCTCAATGCTTCGGAAGCATAGCACTTTGAGGTGAAACCAAGTCATAGCCTTCCCTTGTTGGGTTACTTATGTTTTATCAAATAGAGGGAGTTGTCTTAGATATTAAATGCTCAGATTACATTTGCAGCTGCTAAGAAGTGATATCGTAGGGAAAAGGGTATATTAGGTAATATCTTTATTAGTTAAACTTGGGGAATAAGTTAGATAGTTTGTTAGGAAAGTAGTATAAATAGAGCAACTTAGAATGTGAAAAGCATGTTGAAAATAGATGAGAATTTGGGTGAGCTTTTAAAAGTTCATTTGGGAGAGAATCAAGCCTCTCGAAAGCTTGAATATCCTTTTGTTTTGCTGTATTTTCAGTTATTAATCAATCTAAGTCCATTTTCTTCCCTTAATTTCTCCATTTTTGCACTATAATCTGTCCAAGCTAAGTTGATTCTTAGCAGCAGCCAAAAAATTGTGCTTCGAGTCTAATGTAGGAATTTATAAAGTTTGTTACCAAGTCGTTGGGAAGCATTACATCAGAATACCTAGGAGCTACCTGTGTTGTGAGTTGTGACTCTAAATGTGGGTAGTATTATTATTGACCTTCTGGAAATACAGCTGTATCTGGAACGGGAATTGTCTACATTCAAGTTATTTAAGTGGGGTGATGAAGTTAGAAAGGGAGACATTCTACTTAAGAGTAAGCACGTATGCAAACATAGGTTATGGAAGGTCTATGAGATTCACCCCAAAATAAGAAAAGGTTTATGAGATGACTTGCTAAATGAAGCTGGTTGACGTTTTTGAGGAAAATAATATGAATAATAAACTGGAACATCATAAATTGATTTAAGATGTGAAATTCTTGCTAATCCAGTATATGAATAATAAGCTGTACCGCACCAAAATATCTAGATCCAGTATTTAGATATGTCCATTTATTATGGGTTTTATTACACATTTCTTTCAAAAGCATATATGTCGTGCAATACTTCATAGCAACATATTGAAAAATTTATGATCTATGAGCCTATCGCCAAGTGTAGCAAATGTTCCAGAGATATTCTTCTAGGATGATGCACTGTCAGTCTTTGTCCTTGTCTGCGGTTCACATTCAGGGAAGTTAGCATTAGCATTAGGGAGCTGATAGTCACTGAAACTTTTTTTCTGCAGCTTTACTTCTTCTATGCTTCAGGCTAAGATGATGGTTAAGAATTGATAGCCAACACCACCATCTAAAATATGGCTCGGTTTGTTTATCTTCATATATGTCCTAGTTTTAAGATGGCCCAAGTTTACTGGATGGAAATATACTATGGTGGGATGACTTGCAGATAGGTTGCAGTCAGTATCATTATCGTCATTTCAGTCCCTCATTTCCTTTTTTTCCGTCCTTTTTCCAGAGATAGTGGAAGAGCATGAAAAAGTTGTCAATTGATCGATTTAATGATTGGCTTACATTTGTTTCTTTGTTGGCATTTTTTCCTATTTTGGAAATTGGCTTTGGTTCTGCTATCTAATGAACATCTGAATTGCATGCTGCAGCCAAGAAATTCTACCCTTCCAGGCAACGATTGACTCTTCCTCTCCAACCGGGATCAAAGGGAAGGCCGACTGTCCTGGACAGCAAGAAGAGCCTCAAAGAGTATTCTGATGGTAATTCCAACAACATAACTGTGGTGTTTAAGGACCTAGGGCCCCAGGTTTCTTATCGTACTCTTTTCTTTTGCGAGTATTTGGGCCCTCTGATCATCTACCCCATCTTTCACTACTTCCCTGTTTATCAGTACTTTGGTTACAAAGAGGAACGTGTCATACACCCAGTTCAGACATATGCTTGTTATTACTGGTGTTTCCACTATTTCAAACGAATCATGGAGACCTTTTTTGTGCATCGCTTCAGTCATGCAACATCTCCCCTGTCCAATGTCTTCCGCAATTGCATGTACTACTGGACTTTCGGAGCTTTTATTGCGTACTATGTGAACCACCCACTGTACACCCCAGTTACTAATGACCTTCAATGGAAGATTGGATTTGGATTTGGCTTGCTCTGTCAACTTTCAAACTTCTACTGCCATATCTTGCTGAAGAATCTGCGGAGTCCTGGTGGAAGTGGAGGGTACCAGATACCTAGTGGGTTTTTGTTCAATATTGTGACCTGTGCTAATTACACCACAGAAATTTATCAGTGGGTAGGCTTCAATATTGCGACTCAAACTGTAGCAGGCTATGTCTTTCTTGTGGTTGCTGCCGGAATTATGACTAACTGGGCACTTGCAAAGCATCGACGTCTCAAGAAGGTAAATTCTATATTTTCTCCAATTACCTGAACAAAGTTTCTTTTTCTGCATGTGATGAGATGTCTGTCAGTGCTAGAGAATAAGAGAAATTATTTACAGTTTGCAAACTTTGCTGATAACACACAGAATGGAGAGGAAAAGGGGTTGGGAGAAGCAGAAAGGATAGATTAGTAGTGTTGAGTACGAAAAGCTAATGCGTAATAGGCAAATTTAACTCTGTTAGTATACATATAAATATAGCAACTAACATGTTTTGCTCCTCGTCAATTTGATACAAAAGTGAAAACTTTATAACAATGAAAGTTGTCGTTGCTGTAACAATTATTGGCGAGGAAGTCACTTAAGCTTACATCTTCGATTGTCCTCCACAATCAAACCGTGAGGAGACACAATCTGGGGCCTTCTTTATCTCAGCCACTGGGCATGCAACTACTCTGTCTCCCAATGTCCCAATTCTCAACTCCCAATGACCTGTCTCAAAATTAAAGTTACACTTAGGCAAAAGGCAAAAATTATCTGAGCGGCTTATTATATGATCTTTATTCTTCTAAATTTTAAGAATCTCCTTGTAATTTTGTAACTAGTTATTAGGCCCGGGCTATTCCCCAGTAAGGGAAATTTTCGTTTATTAATATTATACTTTATAGTGATACCGTTTCTTGTTTAGGAACGTCTTTTAATATATTAGTATAGAACTATAGATGGTGAAGACTTGAGGCAAAAACTGAGGTTTGTTCTCAAGTTCATGAGTCTCTGTTGATTCTTCTTTTGTTCAAATTTTCTGACTTCTCAACATTATACAATATATTGATTTTGTTTTTTTTTTCTTTCATTGTCTGATCTGAAATTCTGATCGCCTGTGGCTTATCTCTCTCTTGTCCATGCAGTTATTTGACGGGAAAGATGGAAAACCCAAGTACCCACGACGATGGGTAATATTACCTCCATTCCTGTAGAACAGAGGCGGTTTCTTCTTTGTTCAGGCTCTGTTTGAGCTAGCTCAATAGCTTAAGCTGTGTCTTGTTACAAGTTATTTGAGCTTCTTGTTCAAGCTGCTCAATTAATCATGTTCTCGTTGCTGCAAACTTACTTCAGTGTAGTCATCACTCCTGTCATACCTCTAGAATCATTTAAGCAAACTTTTATCCCTTTTTTGTATTTCCATTAGTCAATCTTGCTTTCCCATCTTTCAGGATGTAATAGTTTATCATTCAAATCCATATTTATGGATCTTTAAACGTTTCTTAGTTGCATAACTTTATGTCAATCACTTTACCGATGGAAATGTTGGATAGTTGGGTCATAAAGCTTGGCTACTTTTTTTCTTTATCTTTTTTATTTCTGTAATTTGTACGTGCAAAATTACATACTATTTTAATCATGTATGGTCTATAGGCATCTCCGGCTAAGAAAGATGTGGAAGCTTATAGTTGTAGTGATTGCACACACAAATTGGTATCCTACATTATTTATAACTGCTATCTAGGTAGCATGGACACTTCATGTAGTGGCGTGTTTCATGTCCGACACGTCTTGGATATTGATACACGTTTGATATACCCTATTACGTGTCAATACTTCAAAAAACATGTTCTATTTTTATTTTTTATGGACATTTGTATGATGCATTTCAGATACCTAGAATCTTTGCATGCCATGAATTTTTTGATGAGAACATTTTAAGTGAAAAAGGAGTGAGATTAATGCCACAAACATTGTTTTATTTTCACAGTAATTAGTGATGTACTACATAAACTTAAAAATTAGAGGAGAATGAGTGCTTTCATGACTTACTCTCTACGAAATAAATAATTTAAAAATCTTAATTTTAGTTATATCTACTAACTTATCCTTTGTTTATTTTCCAGATTATACATTATAAAACCTCACATTATTTTAGATCATTAGATTTCCACGACCACCTTTATATAGGATCATTCTAATAAAAGACGGTCTCACATTAGTGTTAACATGAGACCAACTGATATCATGCTGACATCACACGCGTGCATCATAACAGAAGTGGTATTAGTTAAGCGCTTGAACCTATTAGTTATGCTAACCTTAAAATTCTTCAGCAGGAATTAGTTAAGCGCTGAAGTATATTAGTTAAGCGTTGAATTATATTAGTTAAGCGCTTGGACCTATTAATTATGCTAGTAAAACCATCTCATTTCCCCCTCAATTTATATTTTCTCTCTCCTCTGCCAACTCTAATTTTTATCTCCTATGTCCCTCTCTTTTACCAACTCGCGTTTCTCTCTCTTCTACCCCTTTCTCTCTCCTCTGCATTGTCATTTCCCTCTCATCCACCCAACTTCCATTTCTTTCTGAAGCCTACATCTCTTTCTTTTTCTTTCTTTTCTTTTTTGAACATATGAAACTTTCAACTATATAACGTCCTTTTTTGCGACTTTTTCAATCTTGATGATGAGAAGTTCTCAAAGCTCTTTGTTTCCCTCTATCAATGAGTCTAAACTCTAATGAATCTCTTATTATGAGTTACAACTTTTAGGTAGAAAGTTATATTTTTTTTCAGGTCAGTAGTTATGGTTTTCTTGTGATTAGTTATCATTTCCAGGTAAATAGTTATGCAGCTGGGTAAATAGTTTTATTTGTAAGATTAATAGTTATGGTTTTTAGTTATTAGTTATAGCTTTAATGTTATTATTCATAGTTATGATTCTGGATAAATTGTTATATTTGTAAGGTTTTTAGTTATTAGTAATTATTTACACGTTATTAGTTATAGTTTTCATATTATTAGTTATAGTTATGGTTCTGGATTAATGTTTATATTTGTAAGGTTAATAGTTATGGCTTTTAGTTATTAGTTATTAGTAAAATGAATTATCTGGTTTCCATGATATAACTAATATACTTCAACGCTTAACTAATATAATTCAACGCTTAACTAATATATTTCACCGCTTAACTAATTCATCCAGAAGCAATTTAAGGTTAGCATAACTAATAGGTCCAACCGCTTAACTAATTTCGCTGCTGGTTTGATGCACGCGCGTGATGTCAGCATGACATCAGCTGGTCTCACGTTAACACTAACGTGAGACCGTCTAAACGGACTCCTTTATATATGATCACCATAGAAGTTTTCGTCGGTATCAAAATAGAATACAAGAAGTTATTTCTCAGCCTGCTTTTTGTTGAATGATGGATCGCACTAATGTCGCACATTGGGAATCTATATGCCATGGAAATGAGATCTGATAGAATCTTTATCTGAGTTATTGTTCTAGATATGTTATTTTGTCATAGTGTCATGTGTAATAAGATGTCTGTTTCATCATTTGCATAATGGGTCCAATCTACAATTTTTAAGCATATCTAGAAATTCTTTTCTAATTGATCTTTTGTCACTGGATGCAATCACAATTCACACATACTTATGTAGAGGCTGATTTTAATTTTAGTTTGACTCTTGTGGAGGAAAGCAGAATTTTATTATTGCGTTAATTCATGTATGTTTGTCGACAATATCATCATGTCAAGCGCATAACATAACGGACCTTTCCCTAAACCATATAACGCTAATAAAAAATACAGGAGTAGTTATATTATTACTCGCCTTAAAAATAGAGTGCGAAAGCAAATAAAATTTTGCATAAAAATACAGTAGGTAACCGTTATTGAAATGGAGGAGCGGAGGAACCGATAGTTTGTTTTGTATTATTATTTTTAAAAAAAATTAAAACTGTAAAGTTGTGTCACTCTCTCACGGAGATAGAGTTCTACCATTAAAATAGGAATTTTCTAAAAAAAATAGGGACAAGCTATATGCCCCTAAAGGGCTGCATATAAGAAGCTAAAAATGGAAAATATATGCATTAATTGATCATTTATTACATTGATGCATAATTATTCTATAAATTCACAACTTATTTCCATTTTAGATAGTGTATTTATGTCTTATATGTAATCCTAAGGGCTGCATATAGCATAATCCAAAAAAATATTAAAGTTCATAATGTTGATTTTCAAATTTAATGTTTCCACATAAAGTAGTCAGTTTGTTTGTGGTTTTGTGTTTTTATTATTTTTTTTTTAGTAAAGTTGAGATATACTTATACAATTCGGGAGCTTAGTATCCCACTCCTCTTCCCTTATAGAATACGGGTTGTTGTTGTTCGGCCGCCAAAGATTAAAAAAAAGCCCAAACTTAAGGTTAAGGAGAATTTTCCATTAAATTTTTCAAAAGGGGGGGCAAATAAATGAGTACAGCCAATTTCGACATTAGGGTAATTGGTTAAATTATAAAAGGGTAGATTAGTCATTTTTTCGTTTTTGCTGTATTTAGCCTTTTAAATTGCTGTATTTAGCACCCCACTCCAATATATTCCCTGCAAATTCCATTTCTTCCCGAATTCCCTCTTTCACTTTCATCCTTCCTTCGCTAAACTTCGCATTTCTCTCTCCTTCATTTTCTCTCCTCTCTCTCTCTTTCTCTCTGTGTTCAAGGTATCATTTTCTCTCTCCTAATTTTTCGTTGCTGTTACTCAAATTTGATTCACATTTTTCATGTAATAATATGTGATCATCTACATTTGCTTTTTCGTTGCGCATTTTTGCTTTCAGTTCGTAGTTTTCTTTGCGGTAAATTTCCGATTATGCAATTCTAGGTTTGATTTTGCAATTTGATCTAAATGTATAATTTGATTTCTCATTTTGAAAGAATTTCAATTTTACCAGAAAGATCAGCTCTCTGTTTTTCATGTCCGTTTGTTGATCTTATTTTATGTTTGCATGCTTTCAATATATTTTCTGATCATATTTTGATGCGATTGTATGATTTTATCTAATGTTGTTAATGGATTAAAGCATATAATGGAACGCGTTTGATGCATGTGTTCCTTTTTAAGAATTGGTAAATATGCAAATTATCAGTTCATAATCAATGTAGATTCATATGATCTGAGGCTGGCTGTGTAATTTGAAGCATTTGGTTTTACACATTTGCAAAAGTAATGGTCAAACAAATAGCCAACTACATTTGATCAGAGGTGGAGTTGATTGGATTTATTTGCCATTCATGCTTTCTATTAATTGTATCATGTCTGAACCTATATTTATGCAAACAATTCTGTGTTTGTAAACGAAACTTGAGAGACAATCAAGGATAGTTTGTCGTTTAAGCGTGTGAGGTATTCAGAATGTCGAGATGGTTAAGGATGACCTCTTTAAGACGTACGGTTATATGATGATTCACTAACATGAGGAGGAATGTATATACTTCCTCCGTATCAAATTAAATGCAACAAATCCTTGACCATTCTCTGAGCAAAATTTCTTAGGTGTGATTAATGCAAAAGTTTAGCATGTGGGTATGTTAATAAGGAGAGAGAAAGTAGGGCCAAAAAAAAGAAAGGGAGGGTATTGGGTATTAGTTGAACATAACAAAGGTTTATTACTTTTAGTAAGGGTATTTGAGTCATTTCACACTCATAATCTTTACCAAAAAAGGAAAGAAGGCAATTGTTGCATTTAATTTGAAACCATTTTTTAAAACTGTTGCATTTAATTTGATACGGAGGAAGTATTGTAAATGGTGCCAGCTATGCTAGCTTTAATTGTGAAAATATATATTTTGTTTTGTTCGGAATGCTAGTTCCAGAAGTTGTAGATGTCTCCAACATAATCCTTTTATCGTAGAACTGCAGAACTTTTATCATAAATTGTTAAGTTTACAGCTTGTAATCCATTTGAATCTTTAGAATGCTGAGGCAAAGATAATTCTGATACTCTGTAATTTTTAGTTAACTATAAAATGGATAGTGTTTGAACATAAAAAAAAATGCTTTTTAGATTTAAATGGCTTATTGTAAGCACTCAATCTACAATTTTGGAAGATTGAAGAGGATTTGATGGGCTATCTAGATGCTAATTAGTCAAGATTGTTATGCTTTTTTCGATCTTATATGAGATCTTAATCTCAATCGCCAAATTAAGGTGCGGATTTGTTGGCTCTCTAAACCAAGAGATTGCAAATTAAGTTTGCCAGTCTTTTACAGTTCTGCAAGAATTAATTGGTCAACAACTCAACATGATCAGATGTTAGGTAGAGTTGCATGTAGCATTGTAACTTATGGCTGATCTTGGGTTTCTTTCAGCATATTATAAAAGATGGCCGAAGGTGAGGACATTCAGCCACTTGTTTGCGACAATGGAACTGGAATGGTTAAGGTAATTACCCAACTGTGGCTATGTTTAGTTGTGATTGTTTTCACATTGTCTTCATACCTTTCTGCAGTTCATCATAAAGCTGATTATGAAGCTTGTTTTTTAGGCTGGATTTGCAGGGGATGATGCTCCTAGAGCTGTGTTCCCAAGTATTGTTGGTCGTCCTCGTCACACAGGTGTCATGGTTGGCATGGGTCAAAAAGATGCTTATGTTGGAGATGAAGCTCAATCTAAGCGAGGTATTCTGACTTTGAAGTACCCTATTGAGCATGGTATTGTGAGCAATTGGGATGATATGGAGAAGATATGGCATCACACCTTCTACAATGAGCTGCGTGTGGCTCCAGAAGAGCACCCAGTTCTTCTTACTGAAGCACCTCTCAATCCTAAGGCTAACCGTGAAAAGATGACTCAGATTATGTTTGAGACTTTTAACACCCCTGCTATGTACGTTGCTATTCAGGCTGTTCTTTCCCTATATGCCAGTGGTCGTACAACAGGTAAGCTATCAAAGAAGTTTTAGGTATTAGTTTTCCTACCAATAATGTTAAGTGAACAGAATTTAGAGCTTTACTTTCAATTGAAATATGATACTTTTTGTTCAATAATGACTTCATGACCAGTTATCCCTTTATTCTCCAATCTCCATTTTTCCTCTCATGAATTTCATGCCTTTTGAATGCCTTCATCTTTATATAATTTTGCCTGCATAATGTCCAGAAAATAACAGGATATAACTTAATGTTTGTGTCATATGCTAATCCATGCAGGTATTGTGCTGGATTCTGGTGATGGTGTCAGTCACACTGTCCCTATCTATGAAGGGTATGCTCTCCCACATGCTATCCTTCGGCTAGACCTTGCTGGCCGTGACTTGACAGACTACCTAATGAAAATCCTCACTGAGCGTGGGTATTCTTTCACCACCTCAGCTGAGCGTGAAATTGTAAGGGATATGAAGGAAAAGCTTGCCTACATTGCCCTTGACTACGAACAGGAAATGGAGACAGCCAAAACTGGCTCTTCAGTTGAAAAAAGCTATGAACTGCCTGATGGACAGGTCATCACTATTGGAGCTGAGCGTTTCCGTTGCCCTGAGGTTCTCTACCAGCCATCTTTCATCGGAATGGAAGCAGCAGGTATCCATGAGACTACATATAATTCTATCATGAAGTGTGATGTGGATATCAGGAAGGACCTGTACGGGAACATTGTTCTCAGTGGTGGTACAACCATGTTCCCGGGTATTGCTGACAGAATGAGCAAGGAAATCACGGCTCTTGCCCCCAGCAGCATGAAGATCAAGGTGGTGGCACCACCTGAGAGAAAATACAGTGTGTGGATTGGAGGCTCTATCTTGGCATCCCTCAGTACATTCCAACAGGTGCACATCTTATAAATAATGGCTTTTTAGGCATGACCACAATTTCATTTGGTAGTTGCAGTTTTTTTATCTATGTCCCTAACCTAATATGCTTTTTACATATATATCAGATGTGGATTGCAAAGGCTGAGTATGATGAGTCTGGTCCATCAATTGTCCACAGAAAGTGTTTCTAAGTTTTTTTTGACGAAATGGGTTCAAACGTTTCAGATCGTGGATTCTTTGGAAGACCCTTTATAAAGCTTTCGAGTACAGAGAAAAACCTGCTGTTCATGCAATTCTTTTGTTTATTTTCATCTTAATTCTCACATTGTAATGATGACTATGAGAAGGTGAGGAGTGGTTTAAGAACTGTTGAATTCTTTAAGTGAGCAATTCATTTTTGAAATTTAATTAAATTATTTTGCAGTTTCTACAGCACATTTCTATATGCCTGTCCTATTTTTTTTAAGTTTGCACTTCTACAAAAAATATACAAGTGCAATTGTAGCTTTTATAGATGCAATCTCTTCTTGAACAATGTAAAATCCTAGAGTTTGTTTTGCAAGTACACATGCACTCTACTTAGACCAATTATATTTTCTTATTTGTTTCAAAAGTATCTCCTGTGCATGCTATGTGTCCTTTTTGGTTATTATGCATATCGAGTTCAATTAAGCTGTCTGTAGGAGTAACAATGAGTAGCGACTTTACTGTTTATGTGAGATGTTAGAGGGCATGCAGATTGCAGCATGCTGCCCTATCAGGATGGGTATTTCTCTGCCGCTCTGTGGCTCTGCCCTATTATAGTCTTTTGGTGCAACTTCCGGCCTCGGTTGACATCAACTGATTTGAGTCTTATGCCATGCTCAGTCACAGATTAAGTCCACAAACTATTTTATAAACATCCAGTGAAGTTGTCGCATTCTGTAATATGAACAGTTTATGAGTGAATTTGTTCATGTCTTAATTAAATTAAGGAATGGAAATAAGTTGGACATAACTCACATAAAAGACATAGCATGATTTTACGAGGTCTCGAAAATACAGTCAAAATAACTTGTTCATGAAGAATTTCAGGCCACAGTCAGTAGTCATTTATGGTTGGTAGGACCATTATAAAAGAGGATGTCGAGAAGTTGTTAGCCTTAAACATTGCATTAACATTAACCTTAGCCTAAGGCATATGCATGGATTAAAGTTAGCTTATATGTACCCCCAAAAAAATGCGGAGAGGAGCTCATCTGAAATGTGTTTAAGCAGAATTAAACAATGGGGAAAAAAAAACAACTTCAAGAATCGAATAATCAAGTGATATTAAGAAAAAGTACAAATGGTCCGCACAAGCTTAATCTAAAAGGCAAGAAATGAAGTTTTCAGCTTCGTATATCACTCTATCCGCTATAGCCAGCCAACCACCTTTCCGACAAGTTAAATGATATTCTAAGGTAGTTACAAGTGGTACAAATCCCTCCAAAATTGACACTATGATATCAATTCTTATACAAAAAAGAAAGACAATTATAGGGCAACCAAACTTTATATCCTCATGTATAGCCTAGCCCTCTGCTTGCAGTAAGTAAAAGCCAAATGATGGAATGGGCATTGTAAGCTACTCATGCTGTGCAAAACTGCAAATTCAAGAGCCTTTCTGGCTGTCTTGCCATGGACGAGAACATTTCATACAAGTTGGGTACACCAAATTTATCTTAGATGGCCATTCTCCACATACCCGTCTTATAACCAACAGACATGAGCGCAAGCTCCCAAAGCATGTTGGGTATACTCAACATATTGACTTTTGATCCCGGAATCTCGGACCAAGTCACAGATATCTCAACCATCGGAATCCCAAACCACTTGCATAAGTAGACAAGCTCTACATCAAAACACCACCTGCGAAACACCAAAACAACTTAAGTAATGAATGACAATATTCAAAGGCATGTTGACTGTTGAGTGGCTATCAGTGAATAGCTTATAGCAATGTTTTAAGGCATAACACCTCAAGGGCCATTTTTTGAAGAAAAAAGGTAGCTTGTATAAACACAACATTACCCCTCCAAAAAAAAAATTACAAAACATTTTTGAACTACTAGTGCAACCAATTCATACAAATCTGATCATGTTAGAAAGAACAGTTTCAGACAACTTCAAATTAAGTTTTCTCATTTTCTCTTTAGTCTCTTGTTCTTTTAGATCGAAACTAATCATCAATTAATATGTATACAAATATCATCACCACCTCAAGAACCTGAGATTACACTCAAAAGCAGCCACATGGGAAAATCCAAGTCTCCAAGACATGGTTACAGAGGTAATAATAAAGGCGTGGTCTCAGTAGTCAGTACTGAATACGAAAAACACTGAAGATGGTTTTCATGACGCCACAAACAACATAATAGTTTCAACCACCCCCAAAGAAAGATACAGGACCGGAAAAGGGCTGAGGGAAAGCCCGACAAGGAAAAAGGATATCTGCATACTGAGAAATCAGGTCTTGAAAGGGTAATTTAAACCTTGTATGCAAGAATTCAGTTCCACCATATATATCTTTAGCATTCTTAGTTTGCTTTTAGCATGATGCTCCAAGCTATAGAAGGGGATCTATAAAATTTTAAGAGGCCCTAAAGAGAAATATCTGGAGTGCCTAAAATCAATCGTTACACCCATTTGAACCTACAATACACGAAAAAGACAGAAGTGTTCCTAGAGAACTGTAACAGAAAGAAGAGACCGACTGTATAGCCTATTTCTGGGCCCTTGGGATGTCCCAAAAGTGTATAATATAGCCTTCAAATTTGGCTAGTAGACTTTCCTGGACTTTTTCGGGTCAAATGAAGTTTTCTTTCTGGGAAGGGTCTCAGGATGCCTCGGAATGATTATTGGGTGGTTGGGGCCCCTGTATTGCCTTAAAATTCCTTCCACAACTTATATGTAATATCTCTACTTCAAACGTGAAATAGTTTCAAGTCATCATATGCCCGTTCTTAAGAATAGATATGGTTCTAGTGGTCTTTTGTGGCCTTAGGATGCATCACATTAGGAATGTTACCCAGGCCCAGATTCCCAAAAGTGCATATTATACGGGACCCTATCCGAGGGCCTAGGGATACCTTAGGATGACTCCCCAGTGGTTAGGAGACCCTGTATTGCTTAAATTGTATTCCACAACTAATTTTGCATATTTCTAATTCAATGCTGAAATAAGTATGTATGCCACCACATGCCCGTTCTTAGGCATGGGTATGAAATCAAATGTCTCCTATGACCCTAATATGCATCCAATGGAGTTTGTTGGCCGAGACTCTGAAATGTCCTTAAAGTGTGTATTATAGCTTTCAAATTTCACTATTTCTGAACTTTTTTGAGCCCGCGATGTTTTTGGTTCGGAACCTTTTCAAGTGGCTCGAGATGCCTTGGGAAGACTAGTAACTAGTAAGTGGTTGGGAACCTCTGCATTTCCTTATAATGCTTTCCAAAGCCTATTCTACATATCTCAAGTTGAACCTTGGAATAGCTCTAAAGGGTATCATATGCCCATTCTTAGGCATGGATATGATTTCATATGTACTCCTATGGCCCTAAGATGTATCATATTGGGTATGTTGGCGATACTCCCGAAATGTCCCATAAGTGTGTATTAGTCTTCAAATTTGGCAATTTTGGAGCTAATTCTATACTTTTTCAGGCCAACCAATGTTTTATGTCCAGGATCATCTCGATGGCCTTATAATGCCTTGGGATGACTCTTTAGTGGTTGGAATTCCCTATCTTGCCCTAAGATGTCTTGGACCGTTTTTAACATTCACAACTTTTTATTTCATAGCCAATCATCAACATTTAAAGCTATGGTCCTATGTGTACGTGTCTTGTCTTGCCTTATAAGACTATAATAAAGAAAACTTCCATACATATCCTTCTAAGCATTTAGGATTCCTACGAGGGTCTATGAACCTTATGTAGGTGTATCTAGGGGTTATGGGGTAAGGGTTCAATTGAAGCAATATATGGTTGAATCTTAGTGAACCAATCATGGAGCAAGACTACTTTGCCACTAACATAACCCATCTTGTATTTAAGTCGAACTAACCCACAACTCAGTAGGAATTACTTTATGGCGCATCCACCATGCTAGCTTAACCTATGACATGTTCCCTTGAGGGCCGAATGGCCTGAATCCCCTACCATAGAACGGCAATCAAGGAGCGGGCACGTGCATTGCTCCTAGCTTGGATTATAACTTAGAGAGTTCAATCATAATCAGCACACGGTAGTTTCGCACCAATAGCTTTTCAACCAAGTGCAATTACCAAGTGTGCGAAACAACCGCTCATCTCATACTAGTTAAATTACCATCGGGACACAATCATCAATAAGGTTAAAGTAACTTGTCTCACGACAATCCAAACCCAGCTCAAGTTCCATATTGCCTATGTCGGTGAATAATCCAACAGTTGGTGAAATCTGCTTCAGGAAGAGCTGACATCAAAGGATCAAAATGCAACATCACTATAAACGCTTGGCTACCGCAAGCCATTTATCTAACTATGTAGTAACTTTTGACACCTTTACGTTCAAATTCTGAATATATAAAAGATCGTTTGGCCACGCTTTCACACTTCATATTTATATTGAAAATTACAATCAAACGAGATTTTAGCACTCTGTTCCACATGATGTCTTTTTTCTCGTTGAGCTCATCATAGGACATCTTTGTTATCCTTTTAGTGGGTCGAAGCTCATGGAGTAAGTAAAACAGCCTTAGAGCCAATCCTTTTCCCGAAACTAGCAGATCCATTTTTCCGACTACCCATGCCGAAATTGTCCCATGACCAGCCTAATGTTGTTACGGGTACCACCGGACGTGGTCGACACTCGGTTCTCTAGATTTTCAAGGGTTGTCGTGGGGCACCGGACACCATGCAACATGCGATGATCTTCCAGTTGGACCCTACCTCGTAATATTGGGTGCCACATCCTCACATCGGAAAATCGAGCATGAGATAGGCACTATTATTTTCATGTTCCTTGACGGAGTCCGTGCCGTGGTTTGTCAAGACCATTAACAGTTCAAGCCCTAAACAGATCTATCTTACTATTCTATATCTTCTTAAGTGGCAAATTGCAATCTTATGTTTTAAAGATGATACACCACACCAAGGCACCAACAAGAGTTACAGATAGTTCTTAGTATGAAAATCACAAGAGACAGCTGAAATTGGAGAATATATATAAGCTAGACACTGAACTTCAAGAATCGCACAAAATGCAAAGAACCATCGACGTAAAGCAAACTAGCACCCATCCCCATACCACAAGCACAATAAAGTGTCAGCTGCCCAAGATCACATACCACAAGGACAATGCAAGAAAGCATGAATGTTCCACTTTACACATGACAGATACCGATAAAATTAAGTCACAATATATCACAGAGAAATCTCACTGCAATACAGTGCATACATTCTAATTTAAGTTAAAGCATCTGAACACAAGAGCAAACAAAGCTTAAATTAACCTTTTCAAGCGGACATTGCTGAAAAGCTTCCGCGCAGCAGCCCTGGTAAACATCTTAAAACCACACTGGAGGCAAGCAAAACCAATGGTAAGGATGCATCTTCAGGTTTACTTCACAAAACTTCTAGAACCAAAATAAGAAATACTGTAATTTCTATGAGGGTAAAAGATTCATCAGCCCTAGCCACAGAGGAATACCTGTGTATCACGAATCCCGGGACCAGCAGCCAAGAGAACAACAAGATGAAATCCTTTCATCAAAAAGTTACGATACCATTTTCTCTGATTATAAGTAGCAAAATAGAATATATTAGTTTTCATTCTGTAAGTCAAAGAACAACTTATAGGGTATAATCAAGGTGAAGGAGCCAAACCGCGGCAAGAGCCTTCTCCTCAAGATGAGCACGAGAACCAAATGCAACAACAGGAACATCAGATATTTCCAAACTTGAATTACCAGCAACAACCGCCAAATCTAACTCCTTTCCAGCAACTGTACGAATCTGATGGAAAATACATCAGCTACCCTATGAGCAAGTATGCATCTAATAATGTGATCTCCATCATTCTCCGCATAACTTGATCTTAAATTGATATAAATGACACCAACCTGGATTTCAAGTTTCTCCAAATCATTGACCTTGGTCGCTCCATCTGCATCCAGCATGAGAAGTAATTCACCACGTGAATGAAGCATTCCCTGTTACACAATGCTTCCACATAAGCAAAGAGCTGCAATCAGTTATTGCAAAATTGCATGCATTCAGCAAACTTTCTTGAGAAGCATTATAAATACTTCCAAGTAGAAGTTGCTGACTAGCCTGAGTTAACTCACTTTTCTTATAGCTTCTCCTTTGCCATAGTTTCTTCCAAGAAGAAGAACCCTAACATTATCCACCTTGTACTTTCTGACGAAGTCAAAAGCGACTCTTTTCGTCCCATCAACACTCCCATCATCCACAATCACCACCTAACATGACAATAGAAGTTTACGATTGTTAAGGACCGCATAAAAAGGATTCTACTTATGTGTATATCACACATTGCTGCTGACACCTACGTCTAAAATAAACTCTTTGTCTTATGCTCAAGGATACTTTGAGATAGGGGTGTAAGTGGATTGGACTGGATTGGACTTTGTCAAATCCAAATCCAGTCCAATGTTTTTTGGACTCGAGAAATTGAGTCCAAATCCGATCCAAACTTTTTTTGAGTCCAGTCCAATCCAGTCCGAAACTTTTTTCTTGAGTCCGAATCCAGTCCAGTCCAGTCCGATTATTTTATAATTTTTTTTTCTGATTTATGTTCACAATGTTTTCTAATGATTGCACCATTGAAATTTAAAAAATTGTACTCATTACATCAATTTCATAAAGTAAGTTACATATATCATTACATCTTTAAAGTCTTATCAAAATGCAAATTACAGAATACAAAAGTGGATAAAAGAGTCAAAGTAACTTTCGCCTTTTCAATTCTCACTTTAGTCTTTCAGATGGTAAGTGAAAGTTCTTACGCCATGTAAAAGATTTTAGGACGTGAATGTTAAAAGTCCAAAATTTTAGCAAAAATGTTAAAGTTTTTTATACAAAATATACATTATATGTATATGTATACATATATATATTATATGCTAAACTATTTATTGGACTGGATTGGACTTATTGGACTCCAAAGGGATGAGTCCAAATCCAGTCCGAAAATATTTGGACTCGAAAATTTGAGTCCAAGTCCAGTCCAATCATTTTTTAGTCCAGTCCAGTCCGACAAGTTTGGACTGGACTGGATTGGACTCTGGACTTTTCGCAGTCCACTTACACCCCTACTTTGAGATAAGAGAACTTGAACAAACCTGGACAAATAGACCTTAGAAGCCCATGCAAAATCCCTCACCCAATGCAATATAGACAAAACTTTTCAAATTATCCTAGCATCAAGATCCATGTTATTTGTCAAAGCATGAGCTAAAATTGGAGAACTCGTCTACTACAATTGATATAATGCATCAGAAAGCAATCCAATCGCCAAGTCAAAAGTAAAATATCATCTTACATCTCTTTTCAACAGGCAAGTATCACTAAAGCAAAACATGTAAGATGGCACCACAAATTCCAGTGGGTTATTAAGTCATAAGAGATTGTCATTTGATCTCAATGACCGAAGAAAAAAATACATTCTAAAATAAATGAAACGTAGGAGGGAGGCACGGGGATTAAGAAGAGGGGAGAAATAGATAGAGAGAGAGAGAGATAGAAAAAAGGGACCCATGTGATGAAGAGAGAGTTAGAGAGAGGTAAATGCTAAATAAAGTAACGTTTCAATTATCTTGAAATGGCCTAAAATGGTAAGAGTTTCATTTTTCTTAGAACGGAGGAAGTACAATTAATTTTACAACTGGAAAATGGGAGAGCAAGTGAATTCAATCATTTCCTGAGAAAAATCAAAACTGAAACCAATACTATATCTGTACTCTCTGTCTCAACATTCAGCATTCTTGCACATAATACACTTGCTGCTAATTAGAAACTACACTGTGGTCTATACATCTGTTTTAAGTTCTACAGACACAAAAATCTATGAGATAATTTCTTACAAGAAAATAACCAAAATCTTAAAGTGAAAGCATGTTATTTCAATAAAATACAAAGCAACGCATATTAAAAAAACCTTTTGCAACTAAGAGTATACCTCAAAAGTAAACGATTTGTCCTTCTCTCCACGCTGTTGCAAATAGCTGAAAATAAGACAAGACATGAGTATATCTAATTAGGTTTCTCCCTGTTATTGCAAATTGCAATCAATAGACAAGATATGAATATATTTAATTAGATCCCCAAGGTGGTGAAATGATTCTAATGCTCTATTATTAGTTCATACATACAAGGTGGTACACAATTCTGACCATGCCTTCAAAAAGGGAAAGAAGATGAATTCTTTCAGCAATTTACACAATATGATGGCAAACCTACCCCTAGACCTATACTTAAGTATCATTATTAAAAAAGCATACAAAAATTGGAAATATTTGAAGATCTTGAAAACAATAACTGGAATCCATTCTTATTCACACAAGATTTGTTCGCTGTACAAATCTTATTTGACCTACTTTTTGCTACATCATGCACTTTAAACAGTAGCAACATCCCATTTGTTAAACGTGAAACATCAGAAAATACGCCAGATTTGTCAGTGCAGCCACTCCCAGTTCTCTCTAATTTTATCGACTTTCTCATCTCAATTCTGAGCACCAAGGTATGATCAGAAGATACACTATTTATTCAAACATTAAATTGAGTAAACGACATAATAGACCAACATTTACAATACTTATAAAGTACGATATTCTCCTGAATTCCAAAGATTGTATGCAATAAATAATATTATTTGTCACTTAAATATGTATTACAACTGCAGCGAAACAAAGAGACAGAAAAATATAGCTGCAATTTTTAGGGGAGCACACATAATTTTCAAAACATAAGTTGCGGATAACATTCAACAGAAAACAGCTATAAGAATCCTGAGGGTATAAATGGTGTAACTAAAAGAAAATCATCTTAGGGGCAATGCTTGGATTGGGGGGAAATGCATTAAGGGGGTAATGGAGTCATGGAGACAAAATGAAGTAAATGTAGATGAATTTGGGTCGTGGTAGAAGAGATAGAGACATAGAGTAGATAATGCGAGAAGGGAGAGATGGAAAGGGAACTATTACCCTTACTTTGGAGACTAATAAATTATCCTATGGGAATGGGATGGTGGTACTCCAAAAATGAGGGTGATAATTCCCCCTCCATACACAATCATTACCTCATCCCATCTACCACCAAACCTGAATCTCTTTATAATTTCAAAGCTCCTGAATACATTACTCAATCCAAACTTGTTCTATAAGGAGACAACAAATAGAAAAGAAGAAATATTGAAGGGCCTAAATGCTTTTGTATTCTTGAAAACTTACTTCATGGTTTCATCAAGTGCACTTGGAAGTCGGTGTTCCTCGTTGAATGCAGGAATGATCAAAGATATATATTTCTCTGCAGGATCAAATACAGAAGGGCATGGAACCTGAGAAGATTGTTTCCAGTAAAGTTAATGTTTCTAATAACAACATAATGTCCAAAGTATCCTTAAACAATGCTCTATAGGTTGGTTAAGTAGAGAATCTTCAGTACATCTAAAAAGCATAAAATCACTACTACCACTAGAGAAGTTAATGCAATTGTGCTTTTAAAAGTTCATTAATTTAAATTTAAAGAAAAATTGACATTACCAGTTCTAACTATGGCCAGTTCGCTTTAAAAGGTCCCAACTTTTGATTATCTCATAGCAGTCCCAAGTTTTTTTGGGGGGGGAGGGGCGTTCTTCCCAAAATGGTCCTTCACTTTTTCTAGCATGTTAAATTGGTTAATTATGATACATGAAACTTTTCAATTGGCTCATGATTCTTGAAAAAAATGGCTTATTCAAAAGTATCATGTGTTTAATCAACCAATATAGCAGATTAATTAAGGTGACGAACCATTTTGGGAAGAAAACCCCTAAAATTGGGACCGCTATGAAATAATTAAAAGTTGGGACCTTTTAAAGTGAAGTAATATAATTTTTTCCTAGATCTAAAGATGCTAACTTTTAGCCTATAAGTGCCTTCTTGGAGCATAAAATTTGGACAAAGATGCATAACATACAAGAGTGGGGTTCAACAACAGAGAGTCTAAATCTAGATATAAAACAATTTACACTAAGATCATATCTAAATGGAAAGTGACATAATTCCCAATTTACATCATTTTATTATTTTCTAGTTTAAAAATATGGAGTAGCTAAACAAAAAAAAGGAGAAAATTGCAAAACCAAAGTCCAAAGTCCAAAATCTGATAACTGCAAATATATTTACTATATTAAGCAGGACAAATCACATAAGCAGATACACTCTGGCACATTAGAATACATACTATGCAGCCCAGGTAATCAAAATTAACTACAATGATATATACAAGATTCGAAAAAGTCATTAAGCAAAGGTCAAAAGTATCGAATAAACCATCTCACTTATCAGATGCTGATACTTTACAGCTAAAAGAACGATACAGTTGCCACTCTTCCATATAACTGATAACATGGATTCTAAATGTGAAGCTAGCAATTCCAGCAGCACACACAAAAACTACATTAACGTGCACCTTGTAACGTGGACAGAGAAATATAACTACCCTCGTTGAAATTCTAAACATACGTCCAAGTGTAGCTTGGACCGAGAATTCTACTTCATAACATATCTAAGAGCATTACATTCCAAATCCAAAACAAGCCATAAGTTCCTAGGTGTTTATAGTTTATATGAATAAAACAAAATTCCACGAATCCAAATGCTTCATACACAAGCACCGGAATTATAACCTTAACTACTTGGTTAACTACCCCTACTTCAGTCCCAATTCACCTCCACTACATCATTAGTGATAGAGATGTCCATTCGACTAAATGTCTATTCCTCTACCACGATCCCCTCGTCATACAATTTATTTTCAGTCATGCTATTAGCATATATCGAACCAACTCAATAACACACTAATTTCCTATAGAACATTGTGAAATACAGGAATCTACACTACTTCAGTAACACACTATTTCACATACTTAAGACTAAAAATTAAATTCAGCAAATTCAAGAAGATCAAACACATATAAAGCAGACTACACAAACCCTAATATCAATATCAATTGATCCAAAAACATAACATGTAAAAATCAAATAAATAAGGAGTGCAAAAAATAATCAAATCGCAATTGAAAAGATTACCGGCTTAAGAGAATTTGGATCTTCAAATATTGCTTCACCTTCAACATGACTGAAAAACCACAAACATCGAAGAATTAAGAGTGTGAAGATAAAGGAAATAAATAGCAGGAAATTATCTAAATTCACGAAAAAAATTGGGGGAAGAAATTAGCATACGCATTATTAAATCGACGTGCGTAAGCTTCAAAGAAGATGATGGAAACAATGGCGATGAAGAGAAGTAGGGCGGCGCCACCCAAAAGCTCCGCCACCGTCCATAGCCCTCCGCCCATTTTTGACCGAAACTTTCTCTCTCTTCCCCCCTTTCACACTCTTTTGAGTTTTGACTATTTCCGTGTATTTTTGTTGTACTACTACTCAATTATTACCACATTTATTTTGAGGAAAAATAAACTTTTGACTTTAAGGATCAAATTCCATAAATAAGAAGTAAAGGAAATTGATTGTAGTTGAGATTTTTTTTTTTCTTGGTGCAAAATTGTAGTTGAGAATTGAATGAAAGAGAATATCAAGTTTTGGTAAAAAAAAAACATTTCATAAAGAAGTTGAAATTAGGAGTGTTAATAAGTCTGGTTGGGTCGATTTAACGAAATTTATATTTTATATGTAATTTTTTTTAAAACAAAAAGTAAGATCAATTATAAATGAATTTTTCTCTAAATAATGTTAGAATAAAAAATATTTCTCACTTTACTCTAAAGCAAAAACTATTCCCTACGTATCGTCTACGTAGTACTGAGATACAAACAGATAGTATTTGTTTATTTAGAACGGGTGAAAACCATATGTCATTATAACAAATTAAATTAAACTCCCTTACAGCTAGCAACTTGGAGGAGATATGGTGAGGCTACTAAGGCGCTGTTCTTTTGGACTTATTTTTAGTTCAGTTCAGTTTCTCTCAGTCCAAAAGAACAATGTGTAATTGCCTTTGTATGGAACGCTGATTCGAATCTTGGGTAGAGCAATAATTCTTCTTTTTCAGTTCTGGAATATTATTGATTTGTTTAATTTACTTATTCAATAATTTAAGTTACTTTTAACTAAAAAAACCTAATTAAAAGCGTGCTAGGAATTATTTTACAATTTGACGCAAAGTGAAAAATATTTTTTGCTTTAGTAATATCTAAGGAAAAAAATCATAAATTATACCCATATTAAACAAGACTTCAAAGATAATTGTAAAATTTTGAACATGTATTGAGAGAACGTCCCTAAGAACTTGAAGAAGCATTAGTCATTATATATTCTTCTAATTATATTATTAGTAGTAGTATTATTAGTATTATTATGTGTTCATTGGCAGTGATTACTAACATATGGCTATAGCCACACTAACAGCCTAACAAGCCCGTTTAGCTCAGTTGGTAGAGCGCAAGGCTCTTAACCTTGTGGTCGTGGGTTCGAGCCCCACGGTGGGCGTATGCCTTTTTGGTTGCCTAGAATTTTAGGCTGCAATTTTTTCGTTTTGGGCTGGATCTTTTACAAATCAATAATATATCATGGGTTGAACGCATCACATCAGACTAGCACATATCACCCTTCTCTTATTGGGCACTGTGTACCACATTCATTATATATTGCACAGCCATATCCATTTTCATGTAGGTCATTTTTAGAGCTGATCAACTCCAACAGGGCGCGGCCCTTGGCCCGGCTTTTTGGGCGGTTTTAGGCGGAGCAGCTTTTTTTTGGCCACGAACGGGGCCGGGGCCCGGCCCGGTGTTTTTTTTGTGCAGGTCTTGGACAAGCCAAAAAAGACGTTTTAGTCTAATTTTTTGGCCCGGCCCGTTTTTGGCCCGAAATAACGGGCTTTGGGCACATTTTTTTTGTCCCAGATTTGGGCCCGGACCGGCCCGTTCAATGGGTAAATTTTTTTTGGCTCGGCCCGGCCCATGATCACCTCTAGTCATTTTGAACCATATCCAATAGGAAAACACCTAATTGCAAAACTTCCATCCCAGAGGATCATGATAAGGAAAACGATGACGAAATACCAACTTTACCATTAGATTAAATTAAATCAAATCACATGTCTCTTCAAAAAAAAAAATGTGTCACATATGATTATCTTAAAATGGAACTACAATAGAGAATGAGTAAACGGTAAACTATCAAACATGAGTGGATATTGGCTAAAATTGAACATTGAAACATCGACATTATTGTCAAAAGATGATGACTTGTGTGTGTGTGAACTGAGTGTGAAGTGGCTTATAGTAACTCATAGTGAAACATTGAAGTTGCCTAAAAATGTTAAGAGAATCTCCTTAGTAAAAAAGAGTCATCTTTATTTTTAAACATCAACGAGTTTTTTGTAAATATGGCTCATAATAGATTTTGTTAAGCAATATATACGTAGAAAGTGGTGTCAAGTATCTATCATAGTTTATTAGTTTTGTATCTTCTCATGAACTTTTTATAGAAGTTGAATTTCAATTTCAAACTCGAGAATTGTAACTAATTCATATCTCAAAATATTTGGACTTAGATTTGAAATATAGAGTAATCTTAAAAGCACTCTTAAATAAGTTCGATCATGATCTCAATAAATTAATATCCCTATTTGTGCACCTAATACTACTTTGATTAGTTCTTACTTTAAAACTCAATATTGCAAACTTATCAAGATTGTGTGCATGATGATAAGTTCAATTTTAATCTTTCTTTCTCTAATACATGTGTTAGTAAACAATATATTGATCTTTCATCTCTTATTCTCTTATGAGAGTATTATGCCTCTATCCCCAACTATCTAGATTCTTCATCAATTTTAATCTTTCTTTCTCTAACACATGTTTTAGTAAACAATATATTGATCTTTCATCTCTTATTCTCTTAAGAAAGTATTATGCCTTTCTCCCCAACTATTTAGATTCTAGTGTAACGTTTAGTAATGACTAATGAAATGATACATGCATACGATTGTTCCATTTTTTATTTTGGGATGTGAGAAAATTGAATTATCTACATGGTACAACCTCTGAATCATCAATTCCCCCACCCTAAAAAAAGGAAGTCTTGCATACATGTATGAATATATAGGTGTCACATTTGACAACTTTATAAAGATGCAAATTTTATCAAATAAAGGTCCCATATCTTCCTCCATTAATGGCTTAACATGAACTTTAAATAACTTATAATTATATAGTATGGTACAATTTCTCATGTGAAAATGCTGTATTGGTGGGGCATTCTGATAACATAGCATTGATTAAAGCTTGAGGGTGACACCAAAATAAAGGAGAAGAAGAAGAAGAGAGAGAGAAAGAGGATGCATTTGTTTATCCACATTTTCTTTTTCAGACCATAAAGCTATAATCCATGGAGTACATTGGCCCATCATCCTTTTACAGTATTATGTTTCATTTTTTAATAAATGCCACCTAGTTCAGCAACTTTAATATATTTCCATTCATCTCTTTATTTATCATCATCACTCCCATCTGTCCTATGGACTATGCCATCATTCATCAACTTCACTTTCTTCCTCCTTATTTCTCTCTCATTATTATTGCCATTGTTTTTCTGCTCCCTCTGCAGCAGTGCAACTAATATTAATATTTCTTTTATGGTTGACATTACACATTAAGGGTGAGTTTATTCCTCAAACTGAACTCTAAACTCCAGACTGTGCCACATCAGTTTTCTGCTACTTTTTAATTTTACAGACTCATTTCAGACTCATTCCTATTTTATACTTTATCCCTCAGCCTCTCTACAGATTATGTTTTAAATGAATTTTACAAAAAAAGAAAAGACAAATGTCAAGTTTTAAGTGGCCTAGAAATTTAACCTCTTGTATGTCATAGTCTTGGATGGAGTCTTGAATTATCAAACCCACTCCAAGACTCTCAACTTTTTCTTTCAACATTATTGCATAGTCTTTGCTCAAGACTCTCTTTCAGACTCCCAATATTCATGCCCTAATAGTATGCAATATGAAAGAATTTATTTTGGTTCCTTCCTTTAAGTTTATACTTAATTCGCCGAATATGTAGCTTAATTCATTTAAATTATTTCGCCATTATCAAAGTGTAACAATTTAAAAAAAAATAGAGGGAGTATTTGTTAAAATGTTTTTTTGGTTAAACCTAGCATTCTTATTAGATATATGTCGTTGCACCACTTTTGGAAAAAATGTCTATTTAGCAAGTTATCCATTACAAACAAATATAAATAGATAGTGAAATCAAACTTAGCAATATATGTAAGTTGTTAACTACTTGTTGTATGTGGATTTCCGATCAAATTAAAGACAGATAATGGAATCTAACTCATCGTATATATGAGAAAGTATCTATGCATAACGGTTAGGGGCACCATATGCCCATAACCAGAGTATTTTAGTTATTGTGTAAAAATGTAAGGGTTAAAGTGTAATTTGATTGAAATAAAAAAGACAAAATGCAAAACCCCCCCTCTCTCTCCTAGGTCCCTTCTCTCTCTCCTGCTGATATAATATACGCCATTTTTTAAATAAAAAAAAAACTACCTAATTTTGTTGAACCTATTTTACTGAATTTATTTTCAATAAAGTAATATAATATAACATTCACTTGATATGATAAGATGCAACCAAGATATGATATAATAGTCAATTGATATGATTAGATGGTGTCAAGATATGATATACTAGTCATCTAATATATCAACTAGATTCCAAATAAAAAGATATAAAAATAATAATTTGCTTATAATTTATAATTTTATAATACTCTAGAATTTTATTAAAAATAAATTTAGTAAAATAAGTTCAATAAAATTAGCTTATATCAACAAGAGAGAGAAGGAGCCCAAAGAGAGAGAGAGAGAAGAGGGGGGGTCGGGTTATGGGCAAATGGTGCCCCTAAGTTATGTGTATATCAGCTCTCTCTTATATATTTCCTCCGTTTTTTTTTACATGTTACACTTTCACTTTTCACGCATGCCAATGCAAAACTTTGAAGACATATATCTCTAATTTTGTATGTGTAAAAATTATAATAAGTACATATTAAAAAAATGGGTAAAGAAATACATATCAACACGAATCTAACAAGATTCCATATGACTATATTTTTATTCACGTATAAATCACAAACGATGGTCAAAGTGAAATTTGTGAATAGTGTAAAATATCAAAGTGTAACATGTAAAAAAAACGGAGAAAGTATATATAATTAAATGATTTTATTATCTCTACATAGTAGGTAAGTTACCCGAAGGATGAATTTGTATTCTCTATTATATTATGACAATTGACAGTGTTAACACATTAGTGTATACGACTACGAGAAGATGGTGTGATGACTGATGAGATACTACTAACTCAAATGAAGATCCCGAAATAAATGACTTTATACTCCATGGACTGATTTCTTGAATAAAACTTCTCAAAATGTGGACTGATTTCTTGAATAAAACTTCTCAAAATGTGGACTTTGCATTCTTCTCGATGGAAAATTGATCAAACTAGTTTGGGAAAATCTATATTTGTCAAAGGACCAACTCAACCAAAAGTTTAAGCTGATGGTTGAGGCTCCAGGAACAGTTTTATACTCTATCACGCCCCCTCACGCAAGAGCCATTTGGGCTTGAAGTGTGGATGCAACACAGGCCTCCCTCATACATGGCGCTAAATATTCCATTGAGAAAGGAGAGTTGATGAGATTCGAACCCGTGACCTTTTTGTCACGCTGGCTCTTGATACCATGTCAAAGGACCAGGTTTAGGGAAAATGATGATCAAGTTGAAGAAAACAGTATACCTCAAATATGGTAATCAAACTAAGTAGAGGTCTAATATAAGATTAACATGTTTTTTAAAAATCATTCGAGTTAAGACACACCTCAACAAAAAAAAAAGAGGCTCGTTATTGTACAATCTACTTTTTGGGTCGGAAAATTGGATCGTAAACTTGGCTTAGATTGGGATGACCCGGTGATGATTAATTTTGGTTCTCACAAACAATCACCTAATTAGGTTCTTTGAACTTTTTTCTTATAACATAGTTGTGCATATCATAAAACGGTTTTGATATATGCAAATGCAACCCGTTAGGGTAAGTATTAAATGCACTTTCTAAATGGTATTATTTTAAGACCTTATGACAAATTACACATCGATCGATGATATCTTGATTTTTTCTTATATATCCATATTTAGCTTTTTATATGCACCAATCATCGTATTATTTTTCATCATAAAATAAAAGATATTAAAAGATAAAACTTGCTACAAAAGCTTTAAAATGGTGACCCTATGTAGAACATTTTAGGTCACAGTAAAAATCTAATAAACAAGGTTGACCTGTAGTTGGTTGGTGACCCTCCTTCCATCCTTGTGACAAGGGTTCGATTCTTGCCCCTTGTAAAGTGGGATCCCCGAATTTCCTACCACTTGTGTAAGAGATTTCATCTTGCCTTATTGGCTTATTATATAAGAAAAAAGGTAACCATAAAAATAAGGAATTTTTTCCTTGAATAATGCTAAAATGAGTATTAATTCCTGAAATGTGCCCAAGTTCAAATTAATTCCATGGATACCGTCCACGTAGGACGGCACGCCAGAAATTTGTTTTTTTCAAAGCAAACCGCTACTCAGAGTAGCGGTTAACTTCAAGTTATGTGAAAACAAGATATATGGGGTAAAACCGCTACTTGAAGTAGCGGTTTACTAAAAAAACCGCTACTTCAAGTAGCGGTTTACTATGCAACCAAAAAAAAAAAAAAAAAAAAAAAATTTTTTTTTTGTTTTTTTTTTTGTTTCATAAGACCGCTACTTCAAGTAATGCGGTTTATATGCATCCCTTTTATAAGCTTTGCCTCGGGGACATCATATAACCGCTATTTGAAGTAGCGGTCAACTTTACATTATTGGTATTAACCGCTACTCCAAGTAGCGGTTTATATGCATGCCTTTTATAACTTGTCTTAGGGACATCATATAACCGCTATTTGAAGTAGCGGTCAACTTATTAACCGCTACTTGGAGTAGCGGTTTTGTTAAAAAAATAAAATTCTCGCGTGCCATCCTACGTGGACGGTACCCAGGGAATTAATTAAAATTTCGGCACATTTCAGGAATTAATACCCATTTTAGCATTATTGAAGGAAAAAATTCTAAAAATAAGTACATTTTTTTTAAAGGAAAAACATTGATTCTTAAACAAATATTATTCTTGTACGAATTGGACATGCGTGTGTCCTTTTTGTACAAGAAGACAATTTATAATCCTTCCAAAAATAGGCAAAAAACATTGAATGAAGAACAAGCCAACAAGGAGCTAGGTTCGGACAAATTGAATACAAATACACTTGTACAATATTTTTTCTAAGGCTTTTTTCTAACCTATACTACAAAGGCATAACCAAGGACCCTTAGGTCCAATGGTATGGCTTCCTATCTCTCACATGGGAGACCAAGGTTCAAATCTTGGTGGAAGCAAAAATTTCAATATTGTTGGGGGAGGGGGTTTGGTCTTTGTTGGGGCCTCAGGTGAGTGGTCCCGTGCGAGGGTAGCTTCAAAGGAAATTATCTTACTACGGGTTACGAAAGCGCCCAAAAAAAATACTACAAAGGCATAGGTTAAGAGTATCAAAATTTACATATAAAATATCATTATATGAAAACATTCCATTTTAAAATCTAATCAACAAAAAATCTTATATGATTCTCTTTATCCTTAAATAAAATCTTGTTGTATTATATATGTTTTTAATGAAATTTTGAAATTCTTAACTCATGCCTTGTGACATAGTTTAGAAAAGTCATTTTTCTATATATTCGCGAGCAGTTAAACATTGATTATAGTTTGCATTTTATACTATTTACATACTCTCTTTTTTTATCACAATATATAGTATATATATACAAACATTATATTGATATGATCTTAATATATACTTTTAAAATATTAATTATTTATTAACAAATAGTTAAAAATATGATTTGACATAAAGTAGAGAGTATAATGCTTCCGAGCACCTTTCATCATCCAAATAAAACAACTCATAATTTTTCCATGAATAATGTCAAAGGGAAGTATTAATTCCTCCAATGCGCTGAACTTGAAATTCATTCCATGGATACTGTCCACATAGGACCAGGACGTGCGAAATTTTATTTTCGGCAAAGCAAACCACTACTTAGAGAAGCGGTTAACTTTAAGTTAAGCCGCTACTCAAGGTAGCGGTTTATGAGGTAAAACCGCTACTCAGAGTAGCGGTTCATTACAAAACAAACCAACACAAGAGAAAAAACGTAAGGCATGCCACGAAAGCTTTGTGCGTCCCGCGCACAAGGCTTGCGCGGTACGCAGAAAGCATGCGCCCAGCGCAGGCCTGCTGCGCTCCACGCAAGCCTTGTGCGCGGGACGCACAAAGCTTTCGCGGCACGCTTTGCGTTTTTTCTTTTGTGTTGGTTCGTTCTTGTAATAAACCGCTACTGTAAGTAGCGATTTACATGCGTGCCTTATAGCTTGTCTTAGGGACACAATATAACCGCTATTTAAAGTAGCGGTCAACTGGTATTAACCGCTACTTGGAGTAGCGGTTTTGTTAAAAAATCAAAATTCTGGCGTGCTGTTCTACGTGGACGGTATCTATGGAATCAATTTCAAGTTCAGCGCATAGGATGAATTAATACTTCCACTAGTGGAAAAACAAGGAAGGGCTGCGGTCAAAACAGCCCTAAGGGCTGTGTTTTTGGCCAGCAGCCCTTTCCATAGCAGCCCTTCAAAAAAACGAAGGGCTGCGGTTCAGGCCAAAAACGCAGCCCTTCTAAGCTGGAAGGGCTGCGTTTTTGGCTTAAACCGCAGCCCTTCTCTAAATGAAGGGATGCGGTTTTAAGCCTAAACCGCAGCCCTATTTAAGTGAAGGGCTGCGGTTTAATCTTAAAACCGCAGCCCTTCACATTCAAATTTTTTTTTTAAAAAAATAAATTGCACCCCCACCCCCGCGCCCCAAGACACCCCACCCCCGCCCACCCCCCCCCACCCCACCCCCCCAAACGACACCCCACCCCCGCCCACCCCAAGACCCCCCCACCCCCCACCGCCCACCCCCTGCCCCAAGACACCCCAAAGACCCCCCCACCCCCCCCCACCTGCCCCACCCACCACCCCAAGACCCCACACCCCCCCCGCCCACCCCAAAGCCCCCACCCCCCGCCCACCCCATGCCCACCCAAACACCCCCCCCACCCCCGCCCACCCCAACACCCCCACCCCCCTACCCCCCCCGCCCGCCCAAGACCCCCCACCCCCCGCCCCACACCCCCGCCCCCTACCCCCACCCCCACCCCCTGCCCGGCCCCCACCCCCACCCACCTCCTCCCCCCCCCCCCACCCCTACCCACCACCACGCACCCCCTACCCCCGCCCCCCCCTGACCACCCCCCCCCTGACCCGCCCCCTTTACTCCCTGCACCCCCACCCCGACCCCCACCCTCCGCCACCTCCTCCACCCATTCTTTGCCACCACCCCAAAGACCCAACCAAAGATCATAGCCCGGCCCAAATGACCCACCATGGCGGCCCCCACCCCACCCCCACCCAAAACCTCCTTCGACACAAAAAAAAATCGATCAAATTGCAATAATAATATATGACAAGTTTTTGAACGTAATATAATAATTACCTTTTAATATGTATATATTTAATAATGTAAAAAGTGTACATAGAATTGATACAAACTAGTAGATGTATCATAAGCAATCATCGCAAATGTGGGACGCCAACTTATCCCGAACTTCATGTAATTCGTCTGTGGTGAAGGCCCTCAAACGTGGTGTGTTATTCATATAAACCTTGCAAAACAACCAAGGAATAAACACATAATATAAGAATTCAATCATTTACCGTAGTTAGTAGTTCTAAAAATGACATATATACCTTCCCGAAATTCAATCAAAAACAAATGCAAGCCTAAAAATCTACACACTAGTTATATTATACCTTATATTATCATATTGAAAAAGAAAATGGAGTTAAATGAAGCGATAAGTACGAATTGGACGCGAAAAGGCAAAAATAGGCCTAAAATGCCCTTTTCGTTCCAAAAATTCAACCTACAACAATTGCAAATCTAAAAATCTACACAATAGTTACATTATACCTCATATAATCATGTTCAAAAAGAATTTGGGGTTAAATGACTCGATAAGTACGATTTGGAAGCGAAAAGGCAAAATTAGGCCTAAAATGACCTTTTCGTTCCCGAAATGCAACAAACAACAAATGCAAGCCTAAAACTCTACACAATAGTTACATTATACATCATATAATCATGTTCAAAAAGAATTTGGGGTTAAATGACTCGATAAGTACGATTTGGAAGCGAAAAGGCTAAAATAGGCCTAAAATGCCCTTTTCGTTCCCAAAATTTAACCTACAACAATTGCAAACCTAAAACTCTACACAATAGTTACATTATACCTCATATAATCATGTTCACAAAGAATTTGGGGTTAAATGACTCGATAAGTACGATTCGGAAGCGAAAAGGCTAAATTAGGCCTAAAATGACCCGAGAATCAGGTCACATGGCAATGGAATGCCCATCAGCTGGTAGCGGCGGAGATAGTGAGAAGTGTTACAAATGTGGAGAGCATTCCATTGCCATGTGACCTTACTCTCCACATTTGTAACACAGTCCCACCACCCCCGCCACTACTGCCCCCCACTGCACTCCCTCATTGCCATGTAGGCGTAAAATGACCTTTGATTTTCGTTTTCGAAATTCAACCAAGAACAGATGGAAGCCTAAAAATCTACTCAATAGTTACATTATACCTAAGCCCTCCTCCATCCCCTTCCCAAGACCCCCACCCCAGATAAGTACGATTTGGAAGCGAAAAGGCAAAACTAGGCCTAACATGACCTTTTCATTCCCGAAATGCAACCAACAACAAATGCAAACCTAAAACTCTACACAATAGTTACATTATACCTCATATAATCATGTTCACAAAGAATTTGGGGTTAAATGACTCGATAAGTACGATTCGGAAGCGAAAAGGCTAAATTAGGCCTAAAAGGACCCGAGAATCAGGTCACATGGCAATGGAATGTCCATCAACTGGTAGCGGCGGAGATAGTGAGAAGTGTTACAAATGTGGAGAGCATTCCAATTCCATGTGACCTCACTCTCCACATTTGTAACACAGTCCCACCACCTCCACCACTACTGCCCCCCACTGCACTCCCTCATTTGCCATGTAGGCGTAAAATGACCTTTGATTTTCGTTTCCGAAATTCAACCAAGAACAGATGGAAGCCTAAAAATCTACTCAATAGTTACATTATACCTAAGCCCTCCCCCATCCCCCGCCCAAGACCCCCACCCCTAGATAAGTACGATTTGGAAGCGAAAAGGCAAAACTAGGCCTAACATGACCTTTTCGTTCCCGAAATGCAACCAACAACAAATGCAAGCCTAAAACTCTACACAATAGTTACATTATACCTCATATAATCATTTTCACAAAGAATTTGGGGTTAAATGACTCGATAAGTACGATTCGGAAGCGAAAAGGCTAAATTAGGCCTAAAATGACCCGAGAATCAGGTCACATGGCAATGGAATGTCCATCAGCTGGTAGCGGCGGAGATAGTGAGAAGTGTTACAAATGTGGAGAGCATTCCAATTCCATGTGACCTCACTCTCCACATTTGTAACACGGTCCCACCACCCCGCCACTACCGCCCCCACCGCACTCCCTCATTGCCATGTAGGCGTAAAATGACCTTTGATTTTCGTTTCCGAAATTCAACCAAGAACAGATGGAAGCCTAAAAATCTACTCAATAGTTACATTATACCTAAGCCCTCCCCCATCCCCCCGCCCAAAGACCCCCCACCCCCGATAAGTACGATTTGGAAGCGAAAAGGCAAAACTAGGCCTAACATGACCTTTTCGTTCCCGAAATGCAACCAACAACAAATGCAAGCCTAAAACTCTACACAATAGTTACATTATACCTCATATAATCATGTTCACAAAGAATTTGGGGTTAAATGACTCGATAAGTACGATTCGGAAGCGAAAAGGCTAAATTAGGCCTAAAATGACCCGAGAATCAGGTCACATGGCAATGGAATGTCCATCAGCTGGTAGCGGCGGAGATAGTGAGAAGTGTTACAAATGTGGAGAGCATTCCAATTCCATGTGACCTCACTCTCCACATTTGTAACACAGTCCCACCACCCCCGCCACTACTGCCCCCCACTGCACTCCCTCATTGCCATGTAGGCGTAAAATGACCTTTGATTTTCGTTTCCGAAATTCAACCAAGAACAGATGGAAGCCTAAAAATCTACTCAATAGTTACATTATACCTAAGCCCTCCCCCATCCCCTAACACAGCACCCCCACCCCCGATAAGTACGATTTAGAAGCGAAAAGGCAAACTAGGCCTAACATGACCTTTTCGTTCCCGAAATGCAACCAACAACAAATGCAAGCCTAAAACTCTACACAATAGTTACATTATACCTCATATAATCATGTTCACAAAGAATTTGGGGTTAAATGACTCGATAAGTACGATTTGGAAGCGAAAAGGCTAAAATAGGCCTAAAATGCCCTTTTCGTTCCCAAAATTCAACCTACAATAATTGCAAACCTAAAAATCTACACAATAGTTACATTATACCTCATATTATCATGTTCAAAATGCATTTGGGGTTAAATGACTCGATAAGTACTATTTGGAAGCGAAAATGCAAAATTGGAGAAATTACACAGACCTGAGTTTATGTCTTATGATTTATTGACCTTCCGCCGTTTCTTAGGATCCTCAAGTACATGTATCCCTTCCGTGTGATCTACACGCATATAGTTCTCCGACATATTCACATCATCTTCCACACTATTTTCAGGATAGGTAAAAGGGGGGAGGTCCTCAAATGCATCATATTCTTCCTCATTATCAACATCACCAATACCGAGGATACTCCTTTTACCGGTGTACAACAATTGACCACTTATTATCGGCGGGATCAGTTACAAAAAAAACTTGCTTAACTTGTGATGCAATTACAAATGGCTCCTCAGTTTCACGTAGACGACTAAGGTCAACAAGAGTGAATCCGCAAGAATCATCTTTTCTTACGCAACGTCGATTATCGTCAACCCACTTGCAACACAAGAGGCAAATATTAAAAGTACGAAGTAGTCCGGCTCCCATATTTCTTCTATTCGCCCATAATAATTGCTTTCGGCATGTACAAGCGACTTATCCTTCGAGCTTGCGTATTGTGTAGGCGACGCCACAAGTGAAACACCACTATTTTGTTGCGATGTTGACTTCGATCTTGACGTTCGGTCCCAAAACGTATACCCATTAATATCATAACACTCATAAGAGCGTACGGCTTCACGAGGACCAAATGCTAACCACTTGATCGTTTCAGGAACACTTTCATCCAAATCATTCACTACTCGTTTATGAAACCAATCAATGAAAGTCTTGTTATGCATTTGCGTCAATGCCCTAACTCCTTTTCCAGGATTGCTAACACGTAATTCCTCCATATGTTCATTTAAATAAGGATGGACAGCTGATACGTGATGCAATACAAATAAGTGAGCTTGTTTACGCTTTTCTACGGAAGGTGTGATCAATTTTGAACCAATTGTGCCCTTGCCCTCAAGTCCGCCCTCGTGTCGGGATGTCGGAAGTCCAACAGGGATCAACACTAGCAAAATACTCGGCCACAAAATTACCGATCTCTTCACCCACAACCCCTTGAATTATACTACATTACGGTTTGTGCAGGATTCGAACTTTATCCTTCAAAGTGCCCATATATCTCTCAAAAGGATAGCACCACCTCAAAAACACTGGACCACACGACTTAATTTCTCGAACTAGATGGACAATGAGATGGACCATAATGTCAAAGAATGCGGGGGAAAAACATCTCAAATTTGCATAGAGTTTCAACTACTCGGCTCGCAAGGAATCGAGGGTCGACAGGTTCTAGGACTTTGCTTGCATATTGTATGGAAAAATGAACAAAGTTACGTAATGGTGTGCCTCACATGCTTTGGAAGTATCCCACGAATTGCAATCGGTAAGAATACTTGCATCATGACATGAAAATCGTGAGATTTCATACTCGATAACTTCAATTCACCATTTAAGGTAACAAACCGCTTCATATTCGATGAGTAGCCGGTTGGGACCTTAATGCCATACAATGACTCGCAAAAAATCCGTTTCTCGCACGTGACATCGTGTAGCAAGCCGGGTGGCAAATAATTCTTCTCCGAATCCTCCACCTTCTTTTTACTTTTCTGAGTTTCATCATCAACCCTTTCCTCCACTACTTTCTTCTTCCTTCCGTCCCTTTTCTGAGCCCACAACTCTGGTCGAAGCCCCTGTTTTTCCAAGTAAAGTCGTGACACCTTAACAACTTTTGTCTTGCCCGGAATATTCATAAGTGTCGCAAGAATAGCTTCACAAACATTCTTCTCTATGTGCATGACATCCAAACAATGTCTGACCTTTAGATCTTTCCAATATGGGAGTTTCCAAAAAATGGACTCCTTTTTCCATAATCCCGTAGGTCGATCAACCTCACTAGCAGGTTTACCAAAGATTGTTTCAATGCCCTTCACCTGATTATAAACTTCAGTACCAGTTAATGGTCTATGAGCAACTTCTTCTTCAATCGTCCCATCGAATGCCTTCTTCTTAAACCGATAGGGATGGTCGCGTCTGAGAAGCCTTCGTGTGCGCATATACACATGTTTGCATCCCTTAAGGTGTGTAGATTTCATGTCATCTACACAAATCGGGCAGGGTTGTTTTCCTCTCGTCTTATACCCAGATAAGTTCTCATAAGCTGGATAATCGTTCATAGTACAAAAAAGCATGGCACGCAGAGTGAACATCTCATTAGCATACGCATCAAATACTAACACTCCTCCGTTCCACATCTTTTGTAAATCTTCAACAAGCGGCTGGAGGTATACATCAATATCATTTCCAGGTTGTTTGGGCCCCGATATAAGAAGCGACAGCATCATGTACTTGCGTTTCATGCACAACCAAGGAGGCAAGTTATAAACCACTAAGACTACCGGCCATGTACTATCTTTGAACCGAGATTGCCAAAAGGGTTCATGCCATCCGTACATAATCCAAGCCTCGATTCCTATCCTCATTTCCAAATGCCTTATGCACCACTGTTGATACTTTTCCACTCGGGCGAATCGGTCGGATGCTTGAGCGCACCGTCTTTCTTCCTACGATCCGCATGCCACCTCAAATTCTTCGCGTCTCCTTTAATTGAGAACATGCGCTTAAATCTAGGTATTATGGGTAAATACCACAACACCTTAGCCGGTGGTCCTTCACTACCTCCGGCTCCTTCACGCTGTACCTCGACAATCCACAACGTGGACACTCATGTAAATGCTCATACTCATTACGATAAAGCACACAATCGTTAGGACAAGCATGTATCTGCTCGTACTCTAAACCGAAAGGACACATCAGTTTCTTCGCATAATAGTACGACTTTGGCAGTTCATTTCCATCAGGGAGCATATCAGCTAAAACTTCCAACAACGATGTGAAACTAGAGTCCGTCCAACCAGCTTTTCGACTTAATGTTGAACGGTGTTATCACCGCAGAAAGTTTGGTGTACTCGTACAAACCAGGGATACAACGGCTTTTCGGCGGCCTCGGACATAGACTCAAAAATACGAGGTCGTTTACACGACCGATCTTCAACCTCGTGTATCATCTCGTCTACCCGATCCCTATCATCATCTGCAAACTCATCATCCAAATTCTCATCCCCGAACTCATCATCCTTCTTTTCTTCACATACATCGTTCATTACTCTAGAGCTTCCTATATACTTCCCCTGCTCACCATGCCAAACCCATACGTGGTATTGAGGCCTAAACCCACGGCGAAAGAAATGCTCCCTAACCACATGTATACTACTAACCTTGCTCACATTTCTACAATCGAAACAAGGACAATAAAAGTCAACTGCTCCAGAGGATGCTTGATATTGTAATGCAGTTGTACAGAATTCCGAGACCCCTTTCACAAACTCAATCGATTCACGACTACCATACATCCAAGTACGATCCATCTCATTCAAGAAGACCTCTAATAATTAAACACAACCATTCATTATAATGCATCAATCATTATTTATGTACATACACTCACATATTTATATCACACACGTATAGACCAATCTCAGATAGTGACATGTTCAATTGTATGCATGCAGCCGAAGGTCCTTATCACTCCAATCTAACCCATCCTTGGACGTCTAATCTCACTTGTGAATGTGTGCCAACTTTTCAATTCTAAGGAAAATCCGGCAGCATTTCCCTACAGTTCTCCAAGTACACAATGTAGATAATTGCTTATCTACATATGTACCCAGAGAACAATGTAGAGAAACGATGAGCCAAGAATTTCCTCAGAATTGAAAAGAAGACACACATTCACCACCTAAGTGAGATCAAACGTCCAAGAACAAGACTAAACGGGGACTATTCAAGACTTACTCCTAATGAGTAAGTCTTGAACGGGTATCTAGGCATATGATGACAATTCAAGCAACTTGTAGATTTCATAGCTAAATTACATTGCGTTTTCGTACAATCTCATATCAAGAAATATACATACATTATAAGAAATACATATATATATCAATAAATTATCATAACTTAATCAAATTGAATCACATGACAACTTTGTATCATCAACAAATTAAATCAAACAAAAAAGACAACGAAATTAAACTAGTTACCTCTTAACACCAATGATAAGCTATGAAGAGAGTAGAGATAGTTGGAACTTTATTTGCCTTCCTAAGCCTCTTCTTCCTACAATTAACAAAACCCACCTTGCACATTAATCATTTAATTCAATTAAGAAAAACAAAACTAACTTAAAAACAAGATTAATTCATACTTAACTAAGCAAAAAATTGGCTAAACCCAGGCCAAGAGCAATATAATGAAGAAAGAGTAGGGCGAGTGGTGGTGGTAGTTGTTCTTTGCCGCTTGTGGGTGGTGGCGCCGGCGTAGTGGTGGAGGAGCTCCACACCCTAAACCCACTCAAATGGTGGAGAAGAGAAGAGAAGAGAAGAGAAGCTAAGAGAAGATAAGCTAAGAGAAGAGAAGAGAAGTGAAGAAAGAGAAGGGTTGTGGTGGTGAAGCAATGTGGGTGCTCCGGCGTCAGGGCTCCGGTGATGTGCGAGTGAGTGAGAAGGAGGGAGGGGTTTTTCGCTCGTCAAATGCGTCTAAGGGAGGGAAATTTAGAAAAGATGTCTACCTACTGTGTGTATGTGCGCGCAAAACTGGAAATATGGGATGGGATGTGAAGGGCTGCGGTTAGTCCAGAAAAGGTTTTTGGGCTAACCGCAACCCTTCATTAGTAGGGCTGCGGTTAGCCTCAAAACCGCAGTCCTTCATACTGCATAAAGGGCTGCGTTTTTGGGCTAACCGCAGCCCTTCACTAAAAGGGCTGCGGTTTCCTTGGAAACCGCAACCCTTCCTTTTTTTTCCCCTAGTGTTCTTCTGACATTATTCATGAAAAAAATTCAAACAACTAAACAAGTAAAATAGATTTAAAACTAAAAGAGATAAGCTTTGAAGACTGAAACTATGGTTTCTGTTGCAGATTTGTAGAGGAAGCTTGGATTGTGTTCAAAAGTCATGTGTAAAGCTTAGGAAATTGAAAGAAGAGACTCGGATCTCGTCACTCACAACAAGAAGAAACAGTGATTTTTGTCGAAAACTTAAACATTTTAGTTTACAACTTTGTACAATGATGATAATTTTATACCTTTTTATTACTTCTTCAGCTATGATGGCTTTCAAAAATGACCTACCTTTTGCTTTGGGTTTTCCCAAATTGAAGGTGAAGATAATAATCTTAGATCATTAATGAGGTTGTTAAGCTCCATGGAAGATTTAGATGCTATTCTATGAAATTGGGCAGTTCATGTCAATATTATAGAAGTGTTCATTACATCATATTTACATAGAAAGCTCCACAAATCAGTGGAATGGATCGCAAATGTCAATAATCATCTAGGCACTTTTGTTATTGAATGAGAAATCTCTTGTATCCAACCTCCCAATTAAGCACAAGTATTTAGCTATAAAAACATAATATAAAAGGCAAAGGCTAATGGGGTACCCGAAACGCTGGATAAGGAACCTATATTTATATATTATTCTCTCAAAGTTATTTTTGTTAAAATGACTTTTGTATTAATATAAGTTTCTTATCCAGCACCCCGGGAAATCTGTTAGGAGGATCGAATATATATAAAAATAACATGACCTACTATTATAACATTTGCATATACTATTACAAGCTTTTTATGTACTATTCCAAATTTTCATACGAAGGCATTAAGGGATGTGTATGGGTCATCCCTCTTATTTCAAGTTATTTTGGATAGACGTCTAGATCTTTAAATCATTTTGTTTGATTGAACATGGAAAATAATGTCTCTTATGAATTTGTTTTTCCCATGTAAAAATAGTTGTTTGATTATCACAAAAATTCTATGTCTATATATAGATCTCCCTATGTTAAAATGGTGTAGGAAATAGAAGTTTCAACAAAGTGTAACTTTCGAGGAAGATCGGTGGTACATAGTTCATGGAATACCATCCCGAATCCCAAGATTTCCAGGATTTTACCTAGGGTTCGAATTCTCATCCCAACAATAAATTGAAGAAATTTCTTTCTTATTTGGTAGTGGGCATTTAGGTTTGTTGCCTTATGGACTTTTTAAACTTTGTACCCAACATTTGAGCTAACCTACTATCATACGCAAATTAGATGGTAGACACGAGTCTACCATCTAAATGGTGCACACCATTTCATACGGCGTCGTTCCGCACTATAATACAATGAACAAAACAACATTCTCAATGAACAAACTAAGCAACATGAAGATGAAAGTAGAACAAAAGAACAACACACGAGACTCAATGAACATATGAATCAGCAATGAACATCTGAATCAGCAATGAACAACAAGAAAAAAAGATGAACATAAGAGGAAATATCTGATGAACAAACCACTTAACCTAATGAACAGACAAAGAAAACACAATGAACAAAGAAATATCTGCAATAAACAAACTAAGAAACATAAAGATAAAGGCCAACAAAGGAGAATCGACGAGATCGATGTTCATTGGAGAACAGTTGATGTTCATTGGTTTCGCGATCCACTTAATGTTCATTGGAGAACAGTTGATGTTTATTGGTTTCGCGCGTTTTGAGCTGCAGTCCACCATCTACCAATTGGGCTAGTAGCCTATTAAGAATCAGTCATCGGGCTAATTATATCTCCTAACTAAAAAAAACAAAGTGTAACTTTTGTAGTTATTTTCCAATTATATTTCTCATTTTATTATTGATGTTGTAGTACTCTTTCCAACTAGTGTCCAATAAGGCGATACTCAAAATTTGTAGGTACCATGTCATTTCATTCACTGACGGACTGACCATTTACTTTTCTAATTGTTTCGCTTTTTTTCTCCTTGACTGGTGGTGGCCTAGTGCACGCCTCCCTTGACAATGAGGATTTTGTGCTTCATATCCTTTGACTCTAAAAGAGAGTACTTGCATTTGTTTTGTTGAACACAAATATGGGAAGGTTAATTACGTTTGTGCATCTGATAGACAACAGCGATTTATGGTTATTGTAATAATCTATAGGTTAGATATGCGAAGAAAGTCACATCCTAATGTCGTAATGCGGAATGCCTAATGCCAATTGTAATGCTTCGCTTATCCACATATATAATCTTTTGATTCTTTTCCCATACATTTTCTTTCTACCATCCATTACTTCTCTAAAGACTTTTTTTTTGATATTGCAAAAATTTCCATTGATTAAAAAATAAAATTACAACCTAATACTATTACTTCTCTAAAGAGGGTATCAATTAATAATAAAGATTTGTGTAAAATAACATGAGTTTAGTTCTATTACCACTTTATATAAAATTTTCCGTCATAATATTGTTTCGACTATTCTTTACTAGTTTAGCACTACAGTTAGCATGAGGCCATAGCCCATATATATACATATATTTATCTATATACACTACTCCCTCCTGAAAAGTGAGAGAAAAAACTATAAAATGAGTTACTATATTAAAAAGTGGACCATATGGGAAGGACTGTTCAAATACCAGAGTCGGACCGAAATTTAGACCGGACCGTGCCAAAAATTCCGATCCGGTCCTAGGTCCAGAGAAAATCCCGATTCTAGGTTTCCGGTCCGGTTCAAACCCGGAAAATTCCAGTCCAGACCGATGGACCGGAATTTAAAAGTTACAAAGTTAAAAACCTAATATTTATTACCTTTAGAAATATTGTTATTAAATTTTAATTGTATCTAATTTATAAATATGTTTAAATCAAACAAAAAAGTTTTTTTTTTTACAAAAATATAAATTCCGGTCCAACAGGTCCAAAACCGGACAGGATCGGAAAAATTCAGGTCCAGACTGGTCCGGAAGAATTCCGGTTCAGCCCAGGTCCAAATTTTTTTCAGATTCCAGGCCACCGGTCCAGCCGGTTCTGGACCGGTAAACACCCATACATATGGGTGCAAAAAAAAAGAATATAGATGGAACATGTTATCAAAATTTTAAAAAACAACAGTGTGTAAATTAAAAAGAAATGGATTTAAAAATAAAAGTGTGTAAATTAAAAAGAAATGGGAGGAGTATATATTTAAAAGACGTTACTAGTTTAAAACAAAATTAGTTTCAACATATTACTTCCTTCTACTTTGTCTTTCATATTCACCCCATTCCCATTGACCATTAATATCTTCGATATACTTTAATTTTTTAACATATACATTAAAACAAATTAAACAAGAGTACTAATAACAAAATATAATTAAAGCCGGAATCAAAAAAAAAAAAAAACAACCGAAATATATATTACTTCCTAACAAAACAAGGAAATCAAACTATACAGACACAAATTTCCTTAAATCTTACGTGATTGAAATAAAAGAATAACTCAAGAAGATTACGTGCACACTAATACACTATAGCATTAATCACATCATTTTCTTGAGTTCAACTTAAGCAACATATCCCCCAAATTCTCCCAAAAAAAAAAAAAACTATAATATCTCATAGTTATTAATCATTAATAAAACAAAATTACATATACATCCGAGTTTAAACAATACCCAAAATAATCCCCCAAAAAATGAAAAAAAGTAGTAAAGTAGAGCTGATCAAAGTGAGCCCGACCCGACCCGAAAAAGTTCAATGAGCAGCAACAGGATGATGAGTATTATTATTACTATTAGTAGAAGAATGATGATCAATGGACCTTTGATGAGGCAAAGCAAGCATAGCCGTATGATCAAGAAAATCCTTAAGAGAAATAACCGAGTGTAGAATACACCTTAAATCTTCACCACACTGAAACATTCTTTCTCCACATCTTCTAACAGCAAAAACATAAAAAGTAATACACCCTTTTCTAAACTTAAACCTGGCTAAATCATAGCCATTTAATCCTCTAATCAACCGTTTATTGACATCGCCCAATGGAATTTCAAAAGGCCACGTAAGATCAACCTCAGATTTAGCAGCAACGTTGTTGAAAACAAAAATAATGACCTTAGATTTCTTGGTGCCTAAGCCAAGAGTTAAAGTGTGCCAAGCATGGTGAGCTAAGATGGTGAAATTAGAAGGAAGGAAAGTGATGGTGGAGGAGAGAGATTTAGGAGGAGAGAGATTGAGGAGAAGAGAAAGTTCTAAAGGAGTAGAACGACGAACAGTGAAGGATTTGACGATGAATTGGCCGCCGAATTTGAGGCCTTTTACGTCGGTGTTACGCTGGAAAGAGATGTTGGCTGTGGTGGTTGTGGTGGTTGTGGTGGTGGGGGGTTGAGGGTGGTCGTTGTTTGGGTGGATGTGTTTGTGTTTTTGTGGGAGTGGGAGTTTTTGGTGGGTTTTTTTGTGGGTTGTTGCATTTTTGATGTGGAGTGGGAGTGAAGTGGGGTGGGTGGTGAAATGTGGTGTGATTTTTGGGGGGATGGGGGAGTGTAGTGGTTGTTGATGGACCAAAATCACAAAATAAGGGGGGTCATTGTGTTAGTTTAGTGATTAGTCTATAGTGGGGACATATGTTTTTTTTTTTAAATAATAAAAGTATAGATAGTTTTTTTTTAAAAGGAAGTATAGATAGTTGATACTTATATATTAGTACATCATTTTTGCAAAATTAAATGCAATATATTTGACTTTTGTAATAGACATTGAGGTAGTGGAGTATCGGTATTATGTCGCACCTCGTATACTTGAGGTTTAAGGATTAAATTTTATAGGACTCATTTGAGTAATTCCCTTTATCTGCCCTCAAGTAAGTGAGCCTTGGCCCCTTCATCTTACCTACAAAATTTTTACTTTTGCAATACATATGATCTTGATCTTTTTGTATCTCTCTTTTCATTTTTTCTCACTTAGGTTTTCTTTATCGCCCTAAGGTTACTCTCAACCTTTTGGTTGATGGTAAGCCCCAATTCTCTTTTTTTTTCTAGTTTTGGTTTCAAATCAATATAAATTTTCATTATTTCTTTTGGAGAGTTGTGTTACTAAATTATTTTATTATTATATTTCTACCCATCTATTGGGTTTTGTCTCTCTCTTTGTTAGAGTTTGGGGTTAAGTTTTAAATTTCGCAGGAAAATTTAGATCGTTCATGAAGATTTGTGTGGTATCACGGGAGATATCAATTCTACATCTACATGTGATAAAAAAGGGTATACAAAAGTGTTAGTTCTCATCTACAATGATCATGGTTTTTTGCCAGTTTAGATTTTTACTTGATCATAATTGTTACTCCATCTGTCCCAAAAAGATCAGAACACTTGTTGGGAAACGTATTTTAAGGTGATAAGTTGTATTGTGGTTATCAAATGTTATTTTATTTAAAAAGTAGACATGATAGGAGTTGGTGAGGTATTTTTTATTAGAGGACAGAAAAAGTTGGGCGACTTTTTATTGATAAAAGGTAGAGTGTGCGCCAAAAAAGTGTAAAGTAAATAATATATTAATAGTGGAACCATGCCAAAAATGAAAGTGTTCAAACTAATTTGGGACAAACATAAAAGGCCAGTGTTCAGATTATTCAGGGACGGATGAAGTATGTATTTGTTGATTTTAATTTTTACTTGTAGATGACTCTTTAACTAATTTAATGAATTAATTTTACATTTAAAAAAACTTTGATAAGTTTTTTTTATAACATATAGAAAGCAAATGTTGGTAATACTCAGTCCATAATAAAAGTTAGATATCTTAACTTTACTTGCCACATGGCACTCACCTTTAGGGTGTTTTCCTCCATGTAATCCACGTACAACTAAAAAAAGGTTAGAAATTGCATTCTATAATATCTGATCCCACAACTTCAAGTTTATTACTAAAGTATTAACCACTAAACCAAGTGACAATTTAGTGTTATTATTATAAAGTGGAATATTAATAAATGAAAAATTCTCTTACTGCGATATATCCTGAACCTAATAACTAGTTACTCAAAGTGACCCCAAACATTATAAATCACTCTTTCTATTTATTTTTTTCAATGTGGAACTACCCCCGACCCCCGTCACCAACACTGAAGCCCAACTCCAACATAGGCAAGTGAAAATGAATTTGTATGTGCTCATTTAGTCAAGCATGCCTTGTTTTTCTTTTGAAGCTTTAATCTCTTATTTGCCAAAAAGAAAAAGAAAAAAAAAGAGAGAAGAAAGTCTAGTCAAGCATTCCCCGACGATTCTTTCGTTCTACTCTTCTTTCTTCCTAGTTTCAATCTTATCAAAAAAACAACTATTGACAATCTACAATTAAACTTCTTAGATTCCTAATTGACAATAGCATAGTAGCCTAGCAGGGTTGAATTCTCATGTCTAGTTCAATTTATATTCAGTTGCTGATCATTAAAGTAGTATTCCCTCTGTTTTTTTTTATCGTTCTCACTTAGAATCTCGACACTATTCATACTTAGAGAGAATCTTCTCAATTTTTTTCAATTTATAAGAAAAAATATAGTCATGTGGGGTCTTGTTTGATTCGTCTCATAGTTAGATGACATAGCCACATAGGTTTAGAACCGCTTATTATGGAAGAAAAGTTGGATTAATTTCGTTAAGATTATCTCTTGACTCTTGAGAGAAAATGTCCCAACTTTTTCTCATGAATTCAAATAAAAGCTGGATTAATAATTTAGGCAGAACTTACAAAATACTAAGGATCGACATGGTACATGATAATAATATGACATCCGACATTGTTATAGAATGATATTTCAGCTGTTCATAAGCATTTCAGAGTAAAAGTTTAGTAATTATTAGAGTGGAGGCAACTCTCACTTATGCTTCAAAATTGGGTATTTCCAATCCAAGACCCAACAACAAGAATTTAAAGAGAGACCATTACTAGGACGTAGTGACCGTTGATGGACTAATGTATATGTACTCTCTCGACTCTCTGTTGAAAAATAATTATGGATAAGTACATTATTTATCTATACTATTTTATGATTTTTAGGACAAAATCATCACATTTGTTCAATATATTTTTATTAAGATTAAGTGATGAAAAGATTACGAAATTATGAAGAATTTTTTTTAATTAATTGATTATATATGATGGTCAGTTTGGGCAATATATTTTTAATTAGTTCTAGACAAAGGGATTGAAATACTAAGTTTGTGACCAAAAGAAGGTATTCTTACTTCTTAGTAATTATACACTTCGCATAAAGATAAGGGACTTTATTCTTTGATGTTTTTGGTTATGGTTGTCGGTTTTATTACTCTTAATAAACAACTTAAAGAAAGAATCAATATCAATTAGGTTGGACCAGTTGGTGGGTGTTATTTACTTGAGCATCAAAACAGCAAGATCATAGGAGAAAAAGAGATGGATTCGTTGAGTACCTTTCACATTCTTATGTACTATGCTTCATCATAGTGCCAAATTACCCGTACATATTGCCAAATCTTTTACGTTAAACTCTAAATATTTTTTCTTTGATAAATCTTTTCATGGCATTCAATTGATCAACATCTAATAATCACCTGTTTAGATATAGTTCCACATTTTAAAATAATAAAATCCATTTATAATTACTAAAGCAAACCTGTTAACAAGTAGTCACGAAACTTTTAGAGACTATGCACACATAATATAGACCCAATATATTGGTCTAAACACAATAAATAGGGGAGAGGACGAGATATTGAGCCTTTGGGTTTGAGCCAACACAATGTTAACAAATAGTAATATACACTACTCACACAACCTTCATCAATTTGTACGCACATAATTCAACTCTAGTACTTGTAATATATATCAACAACTTGATAACCCCTATCTTAAGTAATTATAGCATTTTGACCATGTTTGACAAATAACAGATAGCTGGTTACGTTGTATGTATTAGATAGTTTGACTAGTCGATTATATTAACAATTTGTATAAAAGTGCTTGGTAGATGTTGATAGTTGATTTTGTCGGATAATTAACACGAAGATTGACACAATATATAGTTGGATACTATTTTGAAATGATAGAGAGATCCACTAGGGTTTTGGACTTTTGGTAACGGTAGTAGTTGTCATAAATTTTGGGCATACACATCATTTTACATTTTTACTTCAACATGTACAATCTTCTTTCATAAAAAAACTCCACCCACTAACTTCTTCATTTCCAATATTTCTAAATTAGGTCAAAACCATTATTTATAATTTCAATCCTCTATTTACCAAACAGGTCTTTAACAACAAAAGTAGTTATATCAATACATATTTGTTCTTAAAACATGGTAAATGTAAGAAGGGCGTAAATTTACCTTCGAATATACTATAATATAATGCAAATTGTACTTGATGAAAAAAATCCAAGGCAAGCTATGTTCTACTAATATCACGATGTACGTAGCATTACAAAGACAGAGTGATAGGCTACCAAAACCGTGACAGTGAAGTTCTAAATTTGGATTAAAACTTTGGACCATACATTACTTGGTGTCCCTCTTTGGCAAAATATATGGGGAATATGGGTAGCAAAGTAGCAATGCACAGTTCCACATGCGTCATGCGTGTAACTTTGAGCTTTGTATCACTCTTTGGCAAATTTGCTGAGATCTATGAGCACACCGAAAGCCACGCATTGATTGATGAGCTTTAAAATTTCAATAAAACAGGGTAGATGCGAGGATAAATGAAATGTTGTCCTATAAATGTCAATACTTAATAATCCTTGATAAACCAGTTTTAGGTCCCGTCCAATATACAAATTTGTAAATAGTTGCAAATATGTCTTCACTGATAAAAAGAGAAGATACAGATACTTGTTGGTGTATAATTTTTCTTTTTGATACCATTTTTTTTAATATACCCTTTACAACAAATTTATTTGCTAACCATCCTAAAATTGTACGTACAATGAATATATGCACTTCTATATAACTACTTTTTTATTTTACCATCAATTTTCTTTTGTACACTTGAGAGTTAGGAGTACTTTATAATTATATGAAAATACACCTTGGTAGCCCGAAGGTGCCCGTATATATATGCCCCGGCCACATAAAGCGCAGAGGGAATTGAGGAATTCTCCTTATTCCCTCAAGTGATCCCCATTCATCTTACCTTACAAACTTTAAAAAAGTGCGATCTAAACATAGATACGCTCGAGTATATACTGCATACCTAATACTATAGTATAAAGAAAACCTAATTAATTTTAGTACGATGCATGAATTTAGGGGGATTTAGAACAGCCTGGCTTGTCAAAGGACACGCAACTACACAAGTACTTTGGTGGAAATTGCTGGTCTTGTTCGTGACATAAGCTTTTTGGTATCTAAATACCATCTCGATTATTAACAGAGTATTTTTACAGAGTATCCTCCAATGGATCATCTTGCCATGAAGTTGAAGGTTTCTTTGCCTTCAATCAATCATTTTGCCCAAACTAATCTTAATGTTTATGAAAGGTTTCGTGTCCCCCCGAGAATGTTTACACATCTCCATCCCTTTTAAAAATTTCAATTTTGTATATAATTTGCAATCTATTAATTGGTAATCTTTCAGCTTGTAAAGTTGATGAGTGCAACCGCACTATTAATTTTTTTAGGTAGGTTATGAGGAACCCTAGTAAATTTGGAATAAAGGGAAAATTCAACATTGTTAGAGTTAGACTTGATTTCGTCATAGGGTAAGAGGTTATGCCTAATTGCCTACACCACTAGGCTAATATTTGTTGCTTTGAGTGCAACCTCGTATGCGCATTATAATTAAATCTATCTATGACAGATTGATAGTCATTAATCCATGTTGCAACTATCAATTGATAGTGTGTCTAAAAACTTATATTATGGAATAGAAGTGATCTTGATTTAAAGTCGCATTTTGAAGTTCTAGAATAGACTCCATATTGGGCCATGCTGAGCCCGCCGCTGAGGAATGACCCAATGTTGGGCCCAAAAGATGATATATAGATACGAACACTAAAAACAATGAATGGTGCTCTTTCAGCCTTCCACACATCTTTATAAATAAGATTTCTTCTTCCTATGGACTTTTGCTATCCTGTTGAAATCTATCAAAAGTTTCTGAAAAAAAAAAAAATACTACCATACATTTGCTTTGACCATAATTAGAGCTAGCCAGCTAGGTTTAGAACTGATAAGAAATCAGTGATATAATAAGACACTAAACTTTTTCCGGTTTTTCTACCTTAACTTATTAAAATATATTTCAATAAAAATAATCTAAGTTCTGCATAATTAAGTTCGGTTAAGCAAAGTATGTTCGGTGAGATAACTTCTTTTCTAGTTTTTTTTAGGTAAGTTGGCCTCTGTAAGTAGGGGGAATACGGGGATCCCTTTATGATGGATGAGGCTCGATCCCGAGGAGGTGATGTCAACACCACTAGCCTGGTTGGGAACCATTTAGTTGCTTCTAGTGATTGCCAAGTGCTCAGAAATCATAAGAAATAAGAGATGGGAAATCTTTTTAGTGTTTGTGTAGTTTCTACATGTTTAGTGTGCACAATTAGTCAAGCACTCAAGCTGTTTCACATTGGAGAAAACGAGAGAAATTAACTAATTTGATACACTTCTTGAGTTACTCTTTTCATGGCCAAAACTCTCTTTCATGATAGTCAAGTTTCTCAATTTGGAGATCAAGGAGTGAGTAAATAATCATCGCTCAAAGGATCCTCTACACAAAATATCACATCTCATCTGTTAAACCTCTATCATTCAATTCTTTATCTTAATCTACACAACTCAAAAGATAAGCCATTATGGTAATTAGTGCCATCAACAAGAGTGATAGTGAACACAATTATTTTGTACGTCAATGGACAATGGGTCAAGAATAAATAATCTTGTTGGAGGGACGTTCTAGTCCATGAATCCTTACTTCGATTTCGCCTTTTCGGCACCTTCAGAGAGATTAATATCTACATTTACCATAGCCTGCAAAAAGGAACAAGTATTTCTTAGTTATAAGAAAAATATATTAAGGACGTAAGGTATTGAGATTGATTTTTAATTAATTGCATCAAATTCTATTAGTGTGTAAGCTGAGCTTGCACATCAAAATACAACAGACTACGAGCAATTGTTAGATTATACAACTGCATGTTCTTTTATTTTATCATACTACTATGTTAGTTTATGTCATGTTCTATCATAATGGATTGTTTGTTCTTCTATGAATGAAGATGAGACATGCTCTCTTTTCTTATAAACTGTATAATGTTTTACTTTGAACTGTCAAATGTTCCGGTGTAGGATCTAATTTGTGAATAAAGGGAACAAAATTATTGCATAAGATATGAAGAGAGGAACATGTATACTTACTTGGATTCCGACTGGTGAGCATGGCGGTCTGAGAGAAGTCGCATTGGAAGGGCTGGCGACCCTTAGTCTGATAAAATGTGTTCATGACATAGGTGGCGTGAGCCCTAACGTTGTTTGGATTGAAGCATGCACCACCAGGTTGAATGGGCTTGCAATCAACTCCTTGGCTGCAGACGTAGTTGATGTTGGCCTGCAATTGAGCATCGGTGGCTTGTGGTTTCGGCACACACCATCCTTTCGCTGGGCCAGGTAGTGCTGGGGTAGTGGACTTTGGTGGCACGACAGTCCCACGTCCCTTTCCGCGACCTCCTACAGGCCTAGGACGGGGCTGAGGCTGCAAGTCAAGGAAATGCACATAAAAGTTTTTAGATCATACATTACAATATCAATCAAACATATCATTCTGTGGCTATTACATGTTATTTAACGATATGTTGCTCTGACTCTCTACCCCAAAACTTGCATATCATCATAACATTTTTTGTAATTTGGGGGAATCCTAGAAACATAAGGGGTGTTTTAGAAAGTTATTGTCACAACAATTACCAAAATTGCTAGTGAATATCCACTATATGCATATGATCTCATATGTAAATTAAGAGTTCCTCATATTCATATACAAAGCATACTGTGACTTCAAAAAACACTAATGCTATCAGTGATGAAGAGACTTACCCTTGGTCCATTCCTCATAACACCAATGTCATAGACAGGGGTAAAGTCGGGCCTGAACAATCCGAAATTCCTCTCAGCAACAGGTCCAGGCTTCTGGTTCTCAGTAAACAACGCGAAGATGTAAGTCTCAAACTTCCTACCAGGCATCAACGGAGTCCCTTTACCCGAGTTAGCAGTCATAACCAGCCTAGAGTTATAGGTTTGAGCATCCGCGGGGTTAACCCAAGTCTGGAACGACTCACCAACCGTAGGCCAACCTGTCTCGCCGACCACAATGTCAACATCAGGAAAGCCTAAGGCCTTCATGGAAGAATAGACAGCATCCAACTGAGACTCAAACATGTTGTAGTACATCTTCTTAGTCCATCTATCAAACCTTCCTCTATTTCTCTTAAAGAGACAGAAGTTAACATTCTTAGGTCCAACATCAAAGTATGGGTAGGGGTTAACAATGAAAGGGGACTTGGTTTCATGTAGGAATTTAAGCATTGGAGCTAACACGCCCACGTCCCATCCTGGTCGAAAACGGCCAGTGCTTGGGGGCTCTGATCTGCCTAGGATGCCCAAGGAATGTGGAGTTGAGACCTGCATTTTGAAGCAAATTAGCCTACATGAGTTTCAGGCATAAACGTTGGTTGAATTAATCGACTACGACAGTTTCAGTGTCGATTGAACTATTGGTCACCAAACAAAATAAAACCGAACGGAAATTGTACATCTACCCACCAGGTAGACAACCCACTACTAATAGAGCATTAAAAAATTTATTATTATGTTGAGTTGGATTCCATTACCACAACCCTCAACAAATCATTATTAATGGTGGGTAGTCTACTGAGTGGGTAGACAAAGTTTTTTCGGGTAGACAAAGTTTTTTCCAAACCGAACTAAGAAAGAAAACCGAAAGATAAAAAAGGGACTCAATTTCAATAAATGTTCATGAAAATAGATTTTATGATGTCCAAGTAAATTGATATTCAAAGCTTCCCATAGTATTATTTTATACAACCACTTCACTTATTATTTTCTAAATAAAAATTGGACTGTATTTGACTGAGTTTTGGCTAACTAAACAAGAAACACAAGAGTTGTATTCTACTATTCTCACACAAAGATGAAATTACAGAAATGTCCCCGCTAAATTTATGATACAAAAATTGAGCTTCTAAAATCTACCAAATAGTCATACTCCTTTGATTGAAGGTATGCGAATTCCAAACAGGTGATTGAAATTTGATATTCCTTTGTTAAACCTCATTTTAACACCTCATTTGTATGGTTCTTGATGAAAATTAAACCTCATTTTTTTTGGTGCAAGAAGTTAAACCTCATATAAAAAGACCAAAACTTTGTTTTCTGCAAGGTCAGAGACTAGCATTAATGATTCATTAATTCATAATTTAACCAATACAGAAAAAATGACTCATCTTTGACACCTTTCAACCCCCTACATTGTTTATTGAGGTAGAAATTAACTACTACTATTACCCAAAACCGCAATAATGCATTTAAACAAGCTATCAATTCAATTCAAAATTCATGAGGAATCCATAATTACCACGCTAAAATTAATTCAACTACTCTACTAAACTCAAAAAAAATTAAAATCAACCATGGACCATATAAACCCACTGCAAAGCAGAACTAGGTGTTTCCTCTCACATATTTTGTACCGTTCATATTTGCACATTATATTTTACAACATTTTGCTCATTTGACAAAAGAACGTCACACTTGACAAATGTGCGAACAAAATATGAAACTAGGAGCACATAATTCTACGTGCTCCCAAGACAATTATGCAAACTCGATAAAAAAACCTTCCAACTTCAAGGTTGGGGTTCGATCCCCATTAGGGACATTTTGGGAGAGGGTTTCCCCATACCATCCCCCATTCTTAAAGTGTCTACTGCAAAGCCAGGGTCGGATTAACTCCGCGAGAGGTTTTGGCTTCAGGGTCTTCATCTTAACATAGGGTCTCCAGTGGGGCCAAAAAAAAATATTATGCAAACTCCGACAAAAAAACCAAAACTTTATAAAACAATGAAATTCAGACAAAAAAAATTGTATATACTACTTATTAAAAAAAAAGGTACCTGAATGTTTTTGTGACCAGCCTGTTGGAGAGCTTGATAGAGGGTACGCATAGCAGGAACAAGATTATCAATGAGATTTTGAGGGCCCCAATGAAGGACCTCATTACCAACCAATACCCTTATAATGTTAGTTTGAGGAACAAAAGGTGTAATATGAGTAGCTACCCATTGTTTAGCTGCAGGTAGCTGAACCAGGTTTGGAATCTCACCGTTGGGTAACGTGATACTCACGGCAATCCCAGAGTTGGCAAAAGCCCGGACAATATCCGGGTTAGTATCAAATAATTTAATCTTATCGATTGTCGTTTTGGTCTTAAGGAATTCTGCTACTTGGGCCGGTGGCGGAAGATTATCCGCCACCGTCCCATAGTTTACCCCGATGCTCCATGCGGAGCCGAGGTTAAGGTGGAGGAAAGAGAAAATGAGGAGAAGGTTGATTAGAGAATTAGATCTCATTGTTGTGTTTATGTTGTTATGGTGTTTTTTTTTGTTAGGGAAAGATGATCATGTGGGATAATGAAGGGTATAAATATAAGTTGAATAGGAGAGGTTGGGAGGGAATCTAGGTGGAAACACCCTAACTTGTTTTAGCTGTCTTTCTGTGTCTTTTTACTATTTTACTATATTTTCTCGTTTTGTTTTCTTGTCTTCCATGGAATCCTATGTTTTCTTTTTGGATTTTTTTTTCGTATTTGCAAATTAGAGAGAGTACTAAAGGCAAAATGAATCAATATATTCTCCTGTTTACGAATAATTGTTACTCTTATATTTTTTTATGTATGTCAATATAAAATTTTAAGTACTAATATTTTTATTTGTAAAAATTATAGAAAGTACATATTAATAAAATACATATTAATGCGAATCTAACAAGATCACACATGATTATGTTTTTATTTATGTATATATCACAACCGATAGTCAAAATAAAAAATTTGTGAATAGTGTAAAATGTCAAATTGTAACAACAAAAAACGGAAGGAGATAAAAATTTCATGTGCTAGGAGACAGAAAGACAAAATATAATGTTATAATTGTCAATATTACAAGTAATAAAGAACTTTCAAAATATTAAAAATATTACAAATATAAAAAAAATGGCAAGGAAGTATCCTGTTGTTAAGGTAGATAAGTTAAAATTCTTTGCTAAGATGGGGAAAATTGAAATCCTAAAATGAGAGTCGATTCAAAAAATATCAGTAAGCCATCACATACTACTCAACAGAGAAAGTGAGAAACTATATATAAAAGTCAGACTTATTAACCCTTATCGAGAGTGATGAATAGTCTAGTGGTTAGAACTTCCGTCTCGACAAGTTGGAATCATTTTTATTCCCCAAACTTGTCAATGTTTTCCCCTTACCTTATTCTAAAAAAATATTAACCCTTGTGGCTCCGTATATCAAAACACGCGTAAAATTTGTTTTTAGTGTGGTACACGCGTTTTTGGGACACTAAAGTGGAAAATTTGGTCACATACTCTTATTTTCAGGGCCCACATGCCACAGCAGTCCAATGAGAAGTCCCAATTTGGATCTCCGTGTTGACTAAAGTAATGTATCCGTCATAACTGGCGCACTGCTAGCCGCTAGGTCTATGTTCTTACCATGTGACGGTTCCTTTGTTTTTTTTTTTCCCCAACGGTAGCTAATAGCTTGAATCTTTAATAAAGTGTCGTTATATTAGTAAACTTTTTGTCTTTTGAAATAAAGCACGCAGTGGCGGAGCCGGGATTTCAAAATCGGGGACAATTTGTTAGGGGTGTTAACGAGTCGAGCAGGGGCCAGAGCCCAACCGGGACCAACTGCAGCCCAGGCTCGAACTGGACGCTCGAAAACATATATAATTGGGCTCTCGGTTCGAGCTAAACTCCTCTTTTATATCTAGTGTTTTTTAACATAATGTCTTATTTTTTTTCCATAAATCAATCACATGCACTAAGTATTAGGCCTGCTACTTAAATTTATTGTGGACTAGGTCCATATAAGTTTTTTACCATATATAATATCCCAAGAAAATCACAATTAATTATAGCTTTACCACGTTAGAAATTAATATCCATTTGGTCAACGGGTTTCAAATGAAATATATAACATCCCAAACACAACATCGTTTAACTTCAAGGCATATATGGTGGAAAAGGTGATTTGGTGAATGTAGCTTTGGATATAGCACCCTGAAAAGCTTTACGTGTCCATGAGATACTCACTTCTGGCAGGTGGAAAGCGGGTACGACCAGTTCTTTGTTTAGCAACCTGCGAACTCAGACGAAATGCGTGGAGCGAATAATGAAATGCGTGGAGCGCATAATGGATGCGTGCAGCGCATAATGAATGCGTGGAGCGCGAGAGTTTATGCGCGGTGCGCAAAAAGATGCGCGGGACGCAGTGTCATTGAAATACCTAAATCCTTAAAAATAATTTTTTAATTCGGGGGGTCACGTGACCCCACGTGCCCTATATTGGCTCCGCCACTGAAAGCACGGATAGTTTAATGAATAATACATCTACTCTCTGTTGAAAACATATCATGCTCATATTTAGACCGATAACACATTTTCTATATTAATATTGTACTTCATGAATAAAAAAATATTATACCTCATTAAACATTAGGACTATGGGGAATATATACAGTGAAAAAATAGTTACAATAACAAATTAAAAAATGGTTAATTGAACAAGAATATAATAGTAATTAAACTAGTATATATGTTGACTTGTTGATTTCGCTTCTTGACAGTGGACAAGCTAAGAGATTTCACATCCCAATGGAGTTAACTAGTTAAGTGTCAAAAGTTTGATTGACCAGGAGGCTTGGAAAACCGCAAAGGTTACACATACACTAGGTGTATGTGGGCCACACATACACCCAGCGTATGTGTTACTATTAAAATTTATACCTTGTGTATGTATTACTACTAAAATGTATATTATTACTAAAAATATTACAAACTTACAATGTTTCGACAGATAATTTGTTTTACGGTTTTTTCACCATATACCCCCGACAAATTAAAAAATTCACCATATACCCTCAATGTTCCAAAAATTCACCATATACCCTTGAGTTTTCGAAAACGTTAATGAAATGCCCTTTTTCTAACTTCCGTTAACTCTCCGTTAGCTTTATTTACGATTTTGCCATTACTAACCCTAAACCCTAATTCTAATCTAACCCTAACCCTAATCTAACCCCTTACCCTTACCCTTACCCTTACCCTAATCCTAAACCTAAACCCTTACCCTTACACTAAACCCTAACCCACCCCACCCACCACCCCTCCACCCCCACCCCCAACCCCCCCCCCCCCCCCCCTCCCTCCACCGCCGCATCCCCCCCTCCCTCCCTCTCCCTCCGCCGCAATCCTCCCCCCACTCTCTCCCGACCCCGCAACCCGTGTAGCCCAAAAATTCGAAAGTCCCCCCCACCCCCTCATCCCCTCCACCGCCGCATCCCCCTACCCCCTCCCCTCCCTCCACCCCAAAGGTGCGACCAACCGACTTCCCCCACCCCTCGCAGGCGCAGTCCACCCTATACCCACCCTCGAATGATTTCGTCTTCCTCTTCGCTCCTTCGATCCGGGTTGCTCGGATCCGGGTTGAATTTTCACCGCCAAGGGAAGAGAGAGAAAGCGGTGCATCAAGATCTCATCCTGTTCCAAAAATTCTAGTGGGAAGGGGGTGGGGTGGGGAAATCGACGGGAGGGGAGGGAGGGGGATTAGGGGAATTCGACGGGAGAGGGGAAGGGTGGGGTTAGGGGAATTCGACGGGGGAGGGGGAGGGGGTGGGGTAATCGACGGAGAGGGGGGGGGGAATCGACTGGGGAGGGGGAAGGGGCGGGGGAATCGACGGGGGGAGGGGGTGGGGCGAGGTGGAGGGAGGGGGAGGGGGTGGGGTTTGGGTGGGGTGGAGGGACCGAGTTAGATTAGGGTTTAGATTAGGGTTAGGGTTAGGGTTAGATTAGAATTAGGGTTAGATTAGAATTGGGTTAGGGCTTAATGATGGCAAAATCGTAAATAAAGCTAACGGTGAGTTAACGGAAGTTAGAAAAAGGGCATTTGGTGAACGTTTTCAAAAACTCAAGGGTATATGGTGAATTTTTGAAACATTGAGGGTATATAGTGAATTTTTTAATTTGTCGGGGTATATGGTGAAAAACCGTTTGTTTTATAATTTGTTCTTTATCTTTGTTTAAAAAATCTGTTTTATGAAATTTTATTTGTTTAGATTTGTATGAATCCTTTGTTTAAAACTAAAAAAAGAATTGTAATTTTTTTAGATTATTCATATATTAGCTTCATCTTATTCATCTTCACCATTTTTTTACTATTGACTTCTACTAAATTTTCCCCGTCGTTTTCAATTATTTAATTTGTTTGTAGAAAAATAATGTTATATTTTCATCCCTACCAATTACCATGTAATAAAATTCAACTCGAAACATAGTTTTTCAATCGTCTATGTATTATGTAAATTCAAATATCGTTGAATAACAAAATAGGTTCAAATGATTGTAAGTTTGTAATTTTTTAGTAATAATATACATTTTAGTAAGAATACATATAAAATGTATACATTTTAAGTAAACACATACATCCAACAGATGTGTGACCCACATACACCGAGTGTATGTGTATCATCTCTCTTGGAAAACTTTATCCAAAACATTTGCTAATTCCGGAGCTAAAACATTTGCTAATTCCGGAGCTGTAATTGCCCACCTTACTAAGAAAGGCGGTGATAGCTTCAGTGGTGTTGGCACCTCCCGATCCCGCAGATCCCGGGATCGAGTCTCACCCCTTCTGAGGAGGGATCCCCAATTCCCCTTCCTGCAGGGAGCTTCTATCTTACCTTAAAAAAAAAAAAAAAAAAAAAAAAAAAATTTGCCCACCTTACTAGAGATTTAATCAGTTCTTATTCATACTTTTTGTAAATTAATATCATTTCCAAGAAAGATTGGTACAATTTAGTTATATAATTGTATCAGTACTGTATACTTATGTTTGGTACTTAATATATTACCAATTAAACACTTCTTAATACTCTTCATTTAATTACTTTTCAGTACCAATTAAATATTTCTTAATATTAACACGGTTTTTTGAATAAAAAGGTATCAATATAGCCACAAATTGGTAAAGACTCCACCAATTAGACACCAAGAATTTCCCTAAGCCATGTTGATCTCAAACAAATAAAGGAGCACCTTTGAAATATCACCAAGGGTAAACGTTAAACGTTTCATACCTGAACACAATATTATACAATATATCAAAGAGTGTGTTGATTAAATTGCATCTTTTGGCCATCCCGTTCATAATGATTCATGAAGATGTGGTCGACGAGATTCAATCAAATGAATGATCATAACTATGTTTAGTGGAATTGTAAGTTTCTTGCAAGCTAATGCACCATATGCTTGAGAAAGATGGATATTCTGAATTGTTTGAGGTTCTTATTGAATTCGAATTCCATGTTCTTCTATAATTAATAAATATACATATTAATTTGGAAATATTGTCGCATCTCATAAACATAACTGAATTGTGCTTATATTATACAAATCTTGCAATCCATCACTCAAATGCATGATGAATGGTGAATTCTAATACAATGAATTGGGGCAATATGACTTCTAAATCAGCACTACTGATTACTGAAGTAGTAGTAACCTTTTGTATATACCAATCAGACACCCAGCAGATAACTAGGATATAAATCCCCAGGCCTAAGGAATCCACAACATTTACAACAGGCACATCTATGAATATGAGAATGGTTATATAGCTAATTGTCGGATATCTAAAGTTTGGAATACGAGTCTATGGGGAATTTCAGTAAACACACTGAACCCACCAGTATCTCGTATCGAAAACTAGATATCTAACTACTAGATAATGACCCTTTCTCGTGATATATTTAGCAGAGAAGCCATAACAATTTTCAAATGTTGAGCACCCAGTCTTTCTTCCTTTCATCTGGCATACAAAGAAACATCTTTCTCCATAGGGGATCATCATGAATATACCTTGTTGCCTTCACATATGATGCTCCATCTATTCCTTCTAGCGTGTTCAGCGCCTCCATACATCTCACAACATCCTGGACTTGCCCAGATTGGTACCCACAACCATCACCGCTATCGGCAACTGAATCCAAGGAAGGGGTAAAGCTCATCTTCTTACCTATCTTTTGCTTCTTTGGAGTATTAGATTTCTCTACCATTATATCTCTACACGGGATCTCTGGAGTTTGAAGTTTGTCACTTTTCCTGGCCCTAGAAGTATCTCCTCCATCTTCACTGGAATCCCCTCTAATGGATTGAATTTCAGGAGACCCAAATATCACACACAATTTATCATAATCTTTCAATCCTTTCTTTCTGAAGCTTTTTGCTCGACGGTACCTCTGTATTGAAAGAGCAATTAATTAAGTTCACCCTAATATACAGATTCTAGTCTCCTTCAAACCGTATGACATGAGCAGGTAATAGTTACACAAAAAAAAAAAAAAAAAAGCTTGAGCAGAAAATGCAAAATGTTATACTTTCATATAATTTGGTTTATTTTCAATGTTTTTTGTGTAACTAAAAGATCATCAGTGTGTTAGACCATATGACACAAGAATTTGGGATTCCCCAAACTTATGAAATGTATAAAAAACAACCTTCAGCGCGCTAAAATGTTGCAAAGAGATTCAAAGTCATACCGTGTACAGCTTTCTCCATACATCATCTGTTGCGAGAACTTCTCCAGTTATTGAGTCATACCTAATGTCTTTCTCCCTTAACAAATTACTAAAATCGCTCCATCGAGCCCTCAAGTTATGATATTTATTCTTCAACTGCAAATACGTGTACTCTTTCCCTGTTCTCTGTCTCAGAGCCTCTGATATACCTTTCCACGCTGCATTGGCAAAGGTAGTTGCTTGCATGTTTCCCTTTGCTATTTCTTCCGACATTAAATATACAAAATAAGATTCAAACTTTTCAGTCCAAAGAACTTCCATCCCATCAATTTTCAGTGTTTCATCGTCACCAGCGTCATAGTTTGAGTCTGCCATTTATCCCACTCACTTCCCTGAAATTCAGAAACATGTTATCAAAGACATTCTTATCAAATACTTTTGCAGCACTGCTTTAAACAAAAGGATGAGACTGAGGACAAGAGAAAACCTAGCTTCTGATCAGAACAATATACAGCGAGTCCCTCATATATGTCATTTAAAGGATCTTGTGAAATCACACACATAAAGTAACATATAGATTTAGAGTGTGATCTAACCTTCGCAGTTAGCATACAAACACAGTTCTGTCGTTCAGTAATATGTAAATTCCACACCGACAAACTGAAAGGAAAAAGAGAAGGAAATTTATCGTGTTCTCTCTTTCCCATAAGTACAAAAGCATTGTTGTAGCAATATGAAACATACTTGATGTTACGTTGCTGACAGAAGGCACTTGATTAGAAAATTATATCCGGCACAAAAGATGAGTAACAGGGAGGCACAAGAGGGAGAAGTCCGATTCATGTCCAAGTTAAACAGGTTTAACTCAAACCGGAATGAAATAAAATGTCTAAACCTATTGCTTCTCCCCTGCTCTTCAACTGACAAGGTTGCCACATCTATAGGCTAGCTTCTGAAGTAAGTGCAAAAACTTTTCACAATGATACTAAAACTGGCACCCTTTTCTGGCATAAAGGAACTCACTGAGACATAGAGCACAGGAAAGCCTATCAACTACCACGGAGATGTGGCAATCATGATTCAGAGAGGAACCTCAGGTTGGACCTTGTTTCCCTCTTTAAGATAATTGCTACATTATCTGATACCACTGAGGACATAGTAATTTTTTCTACTTAAGAGTCTAAGACCATGGTACAAGGAAACGATTAGCGGCTAGAACAACATAACTTGAAAGATAAGAGTAAAGCTCACAAGTTACATGAACTGGAAATACGGAAACCTCGTATTCATGGATCGAGAAGCAAATTTTTACACATTTTCTCCAACATTAATAAGCGGCCGGGATATATCATATATGGCAACCATGCCAGCAGCCAGTAAACAAGCTTGAATCATACATAGTTATAGATATACTTGGACAATCCTATGCTTTCTTTTATTAACTCAAAACCCTTCCCCCTGGCATCAAGATAGAGAACACTAACTCAACCTGGAAATCGAAGTGCTTTATAGACAGATTTTAGTGTGTATTAGTGGAATATTACAGAACTAAAGAATATTTCCAACAATTGAAGCTACCTCCGTTAATGCTTAACACTCCAAACACAGTTTTGCACCGTTGCAAGCCTTCACTCCGTTGGTATTTCAGTTCCATTGTAATCACTTACTGTCATTGAAATACTGAGGGGGTCAGCTACATAAAGGACTACAGAGGGTGTAATGTATGAGATTGCAATGAAAAGCATCTTAGGTCTTCAAGATTTCTTTTCTTTCTACTCTGCGTTAGAAAAGGCATATTCAGTCTTCATTCTAACAAATTGGAATCACAGTGATGAAGTAGATGTTAAGCTATAATCTTAAAAAACATTCCAAGACTCTTGTATCACAGCGACGAAATGGATCTTATCACCCCCCCTGGTTTATGACCCCCGTTACAATTCGCTGAACCAATTTCGAAAGAAGGCCGATATACACAGCTCAGTCTATACAAAAGAAGGCCCAAATTCTGTATGTAACAACAAAATCTCATGTAAATTGTAATGGTGAAGAATACTACACATCCTTCAACAGGCATAAGAATTCTCTTACAATTGCATTTCTCAACTATACCCACTTCACAAATCAAATGCACAATGCAAATGATCAAATTAACTTCTCCTTCAATCTCAATTCTATATTTTTCCTCAGAATTTCAGCTTATCTCACAATCAAACTTCAAACAACCAAATTTTCCCTCAATATCTGATAAAAATTTGTTCTTTTTTACCATCAACATCCCAAAAGAATTCAGCAATCACTAATCAAAACATCCCAAAAGAATTAATTTCACTTGAAAGCTCTAAAAAACATGAACCTTAACTATGAAGTACTCCAACCGACATCAAATCAATTACAGAGTAAATTCTTGAGTCTAAACTTTCCACAAATCTTAAACAGTTATGGTAAAAAAAAACAATAATTTCAACCCCAAATTCATAACAATTAGTACATTTAATGAAAAAAAAAGGCACCATACTATATACAATACTTAATAAGAAAAATCCCAGATTTAACTGAATAATATACAAGAAGAATGAACCAAATTTCACCATTATAGATTAAATTAGAGAACTTTATAACAAATCTACCAAAAATATTACCTGGGATTCACTCAATTTTAGGACAGAAATGGAGGTCGGGAGCCTACTTTGTTAGGTGTAACCTGCAATTTTACCAACTACTACTATTTCCGTTAGATACACCTAAATGTAACACTGCGCTTTTATACCTTTAGAATTATTTTAAGAACTTACCAAAATTAATTCAACAAATAATTCGGTCTAATTGGGTTTTATTTTATGTAAGTTTAAGTTAATAAGAATTAGTAGATGGGCCTCGCTTAACTTGTCAGCTCATTTGACTGTCTACTCTTTGGGTTTATTGGTTTATAATCCTTTATGATAATTGATACGCCCAATTCCTCTAAAAACAAAGTAATAACTAATAAGCCCAACTTGTTTTATCTTTTGCATAACTTTGATTTTTTTTTTCTAGTCTCCAACCTCAATCGAGTTAGGATTCTTTTCATTTCATGTTGATTATGAAAAATAAGCCCTTTGGCTATGAAATAAAAAATTGGTTTCAAACTCGGTATTTTTCTCCTTCATACATTTTTAATCGTAGTCCCTCACTATTTAGAGGTGTTTGGTTGGAGGGTTTCGAGAAAGGAAAAGGAATTGAGTTCGCTCAGAACCTTTGTGAGTGTTTGATTAGTGCTTTTTTTAAAAAAATTTACCCCTTTTTCTTTTCAGGATTACCCCATTTCCCCTTTAGATTGATTCCCCACCACCCCATTTCCCCTTAGATTGATTCCCCACCACCCCCGAAGGTTTGGGATTACCCCATATCCCTCTACCATACCACCACCATTATTATTATTATTATTATTATTAATTATTATTATTATTATTATTATTATTATTATTAATTATTATTATTATTATTATTTGTATTTATCATTATATTTATTTTTTAATCATACTAATATTTAAGATAGTATAAATAATAATAATAATAATAATAATAATAATAATAATAATAATAATAATAATTTTCCATTCTCTTTGATGTTTCTAACCAGACAACATTTAGTCTTTGCGATGGGCGCAGTCACAATAATATTATCATGACCAAAACCAATTATTTAAGATAGTGACCCTTTTTTCCATATAGTAACCTTTTAAAATCTTAAGTTACACTACACAGTTACTATCTGCCATAGTGACCCTTTTTTTTTTAATATAGTCACTCTTTCTTACATTAGTTTGTCATAATAAAAATTTCACTTTGTGACATAGTAACCTTTGTTTTTTCACATAGTCAAGCTTTACAATCTATATTTACTCATCTTTATATCTATTTTTTTATATAGTAACTTTTTTTTTCATAAAACATATGAATTAGTGTGGACCAGGTCCATATAAGTTTTTTACTTTAATCAAAGGGAGACCCATTCCATCCCCCTTGTAATCCTTTCTCATTCCCTTTCCCTTTCCTCTTAACGAACCAAACGCCCAAGCTTATATTGATACATGCGTATTTTGTAACTGGTATACATTTTAAAAATCACTCACAACCTTTGTTAGTTTTTTACATTAGCGAATTAATATATCTAAATTCATCTAATTATTAATCTTTCACATTTTAAGTGTAATTATAACTATAGTACGTATGAAATATATAATAGAATAACAAGTTTTGAAATTAACGCACGCGTCGCGGTACATATAAGGCTAATATTTAATAGTTAAACTGCTCTCGGAAAATCACCATTGAGTCTTAATTGTTTTCTTGGATTTTAGCGAGCAAATCTGATCAGATTTGCGTTTCTTGTTGATTAGTTTCCGAATACGGTTTGTATTGAAAAGGGAAATATCTTCTTCGTGGAAACGTTTTTACTATGGACTTGTATTCAACTGACCATTGCATTCTCACCCAATTCATTTTAATTCCCTAAAATTGCAATTTAGTACCTGTCTACAGAATTTTTAGATCCGGGTCCTCCTAGTTACCAGTATTTAGTTACTAAAGTCCAAAGCTATATTATATATAAATGAAATATAAAATGAAAAAAAAAACAAGCCCGGTCTATCAAAGAAGCATATCAAAAGTGTATATATAAGAATCAAAGTTGGCCTAAATTGTTCGAGACCTTTCTTCCATCCTTGTGACAAGGGTTCGATTATTTTCCCTTATAAAGTGGGATTTCCAATTTCCCCCCATTTGTGCAAGGGATATTCATCTTATCCTATTAAAAAAAACAAAAGTGTACGTATAATGTAGGAATGTATATGAGGTAACTAGCCTAAATGCCTAATGCCTTATCATGACCATGATCAATCGGCAAATAAATGATTGATGGATATTGTTATCTCTCTTACCTAGTTAAGTATTCCCTTTGTTTGGATTTGACAATCATGTGAACGATATTACTAACTAAATCAAAAGGTGTTTCAAAAATTTAATGACCATTTTTTTCTAGCATAAGTATGATTTATGAATGTATTTCCTCAAATCACTTCATATATATCAAATGAATGATAGATATTGTAGGCGAATTAATAATGTAATATTTATAGATATTGTAGGCGAATTAATAATGTAATATTTATATATATAGATATTTTGAGACAAATTAGACAATCGGCTAACTTTTAGGTTCATGCAAAATAATATATCTTCGTAGTAACCAAAAAGTTTGAGTGATATATATGTATTTTGAACCCTAATAATAAATACGACGACCACTTCTTATATAAACGACGTGTCATGAAAAATAACCTATAAAATAGTATTTATGCATGTGTATACATAAACACTACAGATAAGGAGGAACAACCGAAGATATATGTGTAACTTCAATAGATTGTTATAATCATTTGATCATATTCCATATGCTTGACCTTCTCGAATAGAGTTTGGATTAAGGAACAACCCATGCATGTAAGTAGCAGTGGCGGAGCCACTTAGTAACAAGGGGTAGCACGTGCTACCCCTGTTTTTTCCCAAAAAAAAAAAAAAAAAAAAATTTGAAAAACAAAAGAAACCCTAAACTAACGCGGGCGCCGTCCATTCTCATTCTCTCAGATTCAAAACCTCTCTACTCTCTGTCTCTCTCAGACCTCAGTTTCTCTCGGAAACTTCGTCGGTCGTCGGTGTCTCCTTTACTTCTTCAACGTTCTAGATTCTCTTCACCTCTTTGATTACCGGCAGTGGTTTCTCCGTTCGCCTGAACCACCAACAAAATTGGGAAGAACATCGATTGGGAAGGCATGGCTAAGCTCCCACAATTTTCCCCCTTTTCTTGCTACTCTCACTCCCCTCTTTCTTCTTTCTACTTCATGGGTTTTTCAATCCTCTCAAACCCCAACAAATCCCTAAACTTTCTTCTCCCAAATTCCATATTTTTTAAGCAATAATTTCAATGGACCAAACCCTAATTTTCGAATTAAGTTCCGACGATGAAGTGGGCTTCGATAATTCTTCCATGGCCGATAATTTCGATTGGGTAACGAAGCTTTTGGAAGATGTTGGTGCTGAAGATCATAACCCCATCTCCAATGGCGGTTTTTTTACTGTGCTATTAATAATAAGGATGTTGTTGTTGATGATGATGGTGATGATTCAGACGACGTCGTTGTGGTGGGTGAAGTTATAGACTTATAGTTCAGAACCCAAAAAAACCCAGAAATTTGGTGCTCAACAATGATGAAAGTGATGATGATGATTGTGTGGTGTTGGATGGTGACCCGGGATAAAGAAAAGAAGCGAAAGATGAGGTTAAGGATTTGGAAGACGATTCGGACGATTTGCTTATCGTCGGCGAAAAGGGTCAGTATAATGATTCTGATTTCCCCTCGTTTTTGTTGGTTGAGTTTTGAGATAATTTTGATAATCAGTATTTGTGTTAATGATTTTTATGCTGAAAAAGTAATGAAGAATTCGTATACTTTGCTGTTCTAGGTAGCTAATGGTGCATTATAATTTTTGAATTAGATACATTCATACAAATTGTGATGTTGTGAATTTGTGTTTTGAGTTGTAAAGTTGTTTTTTTAATATAACCAGAGTAAGAAAACACTAATTGATTAGTTAATTCTTGTATTATGTGTGTATAAATGTAATTTACAATCATAAAAAGAAACAAAAAGAGGGATATCTCAAACTTTTTCCTCCAACTCAACCAAGCCAATGTAATTTGGCGATGGTTTATTCTTAGATGCACGTCTTGATGAGATTGTATATCTATTACAAAATTTGATAACTCACCATGAATAATAGTTAAAAGAAATTAATTAAAGTATTTTGTTATTGGTTGTATTTGAATTTTGAAGCATTGTGAATTTAGTACTTACTTTTTTTTTTTTTTTTTTTTTTGCATCCGATGCTATTGTATTATAACGCTACCCCTGATCCAAAATCCTGGATCCGCCCCTGGTAAGTAGAATGACCTTATGAAAAGTCTTCTTTTCCCTTTTAATTGCATGATCACAAAAAAAAAACTCCAACATATTTACATGCATGCATATATATGGCCAATTAGTTAAAGTGATTTTGTAATAGACACCCTTATACCATGTTAGTATAAAAAACGCACAATGGCAACAAATGAGGCGCGTGCTAATCACTAGTCATCTTAGCTTCTTGTGTAAAAATGTTCCACAAGCTTACAATTTTTTTTTTGCAGTATTTATGTAAGATTGTAATTAGGTTAACTGTCGCACGCCGCGGTTAGAAAAATCCAATTAAAAAGAAGACTTAGATTAGGAGGAAACTAATGAATAGAACGCGCCAAAATTTGTAAAAAATGACCATAAAGTAACCTTAAATGTCCATATATCGTCATTGTTTTCTGAATACTAAAATGCCAGAAAGACGCGATAATTATACACCAATCTAGCAAAAGGATGCATTTTTAGACCAATCTAGCCGCAGAAGGATGCATCTTTTATACCATTCTAGGCTGATTGATCGACCATATGTATACTTTTTTTTACACTTATATATACATACTTAAGAGGGGTGAAAATGCAAACTAGAGTTCCTAGTAAAATAAAGTACCTAATGCAATTTCCAATAACTTGATGGCTAAAACAAAAATATCCTCAACTACATATATATAAACCCCTCTTGCGCTCGTTTACTAGTTAACCAATTTGTCCTTACTAAACTCGTTGCTTCCTCCTTTTATTTCACCCTTGTTTTTTTTCTCTAATATATATTTTTGAAAAAGGGAAGGATGTCAAGGAGACCAAGATCATCACAGGTGAAGGCAGACCATTACAGCCCAACGGAGATGACGATGACAACCTTAAGAAAGATGGAGGAGCGAGGTTTTCGAGCTACGAGGCGGCTCGAACCCGGATCGGAGTCATACATCCATGATTCAACCTCCCCTTACTACTCTTGGCTCCTCCCTGGCTGGCTTGCTGAAGAGCGAGTTGTCGAAAGTGGACGTACCTACAGGGTATGTTATTTTTTGGTGGTTCTATTCTCCTACACTACTTAATAAGTGCATCAATGAACTAGTTCAAGGCTTAAGTTATTTGTTTATACACTAGTGATATCTTCATGTGCACGTAAATAATCATCCATAATTTTGCATTATCGGTAATGTTTTTGTATTTTTTTTATCTTTCCTACTTTCATTGTGCGCGTTTGTCAATGCATTTCTTCGACCCTTAATATGTTTCATTACATATTAGTAAAAATCATAACAATTGAATATTAATAAACTACTCATTGAGACAAATCAAACAAGACCCCACATTTATATTTTTTCTTGCCTATTGAAAAATATTTAGAAGATTTTTCCTAACTGTGAATAGTGTCAAGATTGTAAGTAAGAAAGATAAAAAATACAAAGGGAGTAATGTGGATCTAGTCTATATAGCTTTTATTATAGGAAAATAATATTTAACGAATAGTAAAAACTACTAATTCCACTTGAAAGGCACAATGAAAATTGTACTTGAAAGGGGATCTTAATGTATGGTACTTGTATGTATGTCCCATTTTTCTAAGGAGAATTTGCATTTTATTTTTTCAAAGAGAAGAAACTAAATTGTGACATGGTTCTTGTGAATATTGTTTTTGTTGTTAAGGTTCTTGTGATGAGTAAATGACTTTAGTTCAAGTTATTTGTTCGTACATTAGTAATGACTATGAAAACACGTAAGTCATCCATAATGATTTATCTTTAATGGTAATAAAACAAATCTAATTTATAGTTTTTATTATGAGAAAAAGAAAATCTTTCACGAGTATTTGGCAGTCATATTCTTAAAAGACATGATGTGGAATGAATGACAAATGAAATTTACTTAAAAGGGGATTTCCTCGATTTTTCAAGGACCATTGACCATTTACATTTCAAAATTACTAAGAGAATAACTATTATGGGGTTCTTGTCAATTGGTTGTATCATGTAATATGTATATTTTTATTTTTGTGTAGAGTGAAATTTAATTAATAAGTTGATTATAAGTTACTATTTGTTGTTTAGTAGAAAGAAAATAATATATAAGTTCTTGTAAGTTGGGATTATAGCTTTAAAAGTCTATTATTTTCTTCAACTCAATTTTGCTTATTTCATAAAATTTACGAGAAATTCAAAAAAAAGTTCATAAAAATAAGAAAAGTTTAGGAAAAAAAAGTAGAAGTTAACAAAAAGTAAAGAGTAGTTTTTAAAAGTTCAAATAAAATAAGAAACGATTTAGAATAATCTAGAAAAAGTAAGAGAAATTCATTAAAAATAAGATGGAGTAAACAAACCCAAAATATTTGGTTATTAAGAATGTGGTCTTGCATAGAAATGGCATGTACACATCATCTTTGCATGTCAACTTGTCATCATAAATTTATAAAGTGTATTATATTTATACTTGCCTTCTTGGGATATTGTTCGAATTAATTAGTGAAATATTCAGTCAAACAAAGAGCCTAACCTTATCATGGATGTATGGATCAATCTTATAAAATTCCATCCATTCAAAGGTGTGATATTATTCCAAGTTAGGAGATATATAACAGATGCAAATGGTAAGAAACCTGCTTTTGATTCTTTCCTTTTTGTCTCAACAAATCGTAAATAGTTTAAGAATTGTGAAAAAGAAGCAAAAAGAAAAAAGTATAAATATTAAGTAAAAAACTTATATGGATCTGGTCCACACTAAATTTAGCGTGGACCTAATGTTCATACATGTGATTTATGAAAAAAAAAGTCACTATGTTAAAAAGTAATAGATATAATAGAGTAGTAGCTATAGATTGTAAAGGTGACTATGTGAGAAGAAAAGTTACTATGTTATAAAGTGTAACTTTTATTATAAGATCACGGTAGATTAGTGTAACATTGATGGTTTCGGTCCACACTAAACACTAATATTAGTGTGGACCAGGTCCACGTAAGACTAACTCAAATATTAATTACTCTTATCATTTTTGCTTTTTTACCCTAAAAAACCTTTTGTATTACAAGGAAAGTAAGAAAAAATAGATAGATTTAGTTTACCAAGAAAAGAGCATCCTTCCAACGAAGCACATACAATACGTTTTCTATTAAGGTATTATACTTCTAATTAAAGGATAGGAGTTAGCTCAAGTGGGTAGAGCGCTCCCCCTTGGCCCCTGAGGTCAGGGGTTCGATCCTTACCCCCAGCATTATGCTGGGGTATTTCCTTAGCATGCCTTACCAGCCAATGTGTTGGTATTTCCTACAGGCTAGTAGCCTTGTAGGGGTTAGCCCTTGGGCTGACTTAATTTCCTAATAAAAAAAAAAAATTATACTTCTAATTTTTACTAAATTATTTCGAATTAGTGAATGAAAAAGAGTGAAAATTTGAACCACTCATTAATTTCATTTTTGTTTGTTTGCCAATATATAGTACTATTATGACCCTGCTGGTCAACAGTATCGGACCAAATATGAAGTCTTGGATCAATGGGAGAAGCTGGGAATTGTTGTTATAGAAGACTAAGGTAAAAGAAGAACCACGACAAAGTAATTGATTATATATACTATCTCCGTATTGTTTAGAAGCAACATTTGCGTTTCGGTGAGCGGATTAAAAAAAGGAAAAATTGATTCTAATAATCCGACATTTGGGTGGTCCGCTTAAAACAGTCCCACGTTTTGATTAACTGAAAATAATCCCACCTTTAGGGGTTATCTTCTCAAAATGGTCCTTATGACCAGGGGCGGATCCAGGATTCCGAACCAGGGGTAGCGTAACTTTACATTGCTAGGAACTCAAAAAAAAAATGTTCGTAATTACTAAATTCAAAATGTTACAAAATCCAAATACAACCTTCAAAACAACAATAAAAGAAAATCCCTCCCTTGTTTTCTCTTCATGATTCTGAAATATAGATTTTCATTCACTAATCATCCATTCCCACAACTACAATAATAGTAAACTAACAAATTCCACAAATTCCCAATTTCAACACCATATGATATATCATATATCACTCCCAAATTTCCACAAATTCAACCCAATTAACCATCATACTTCACAACAATCAATCAAATTTCCACAAATTCAGCCTAACTAACAATAAAAAACGACAACAATCAATCAAAATTCAACCTAACAATCAAAATTTCAACCCAACGTTTATCTTATCTGTAATCTTTAACAGAATCAATTTTTATTGTTAAGAAATTGAAATTATTGTAAAAAAATCGAAACTTCTCCATTTTTGAGTGAAGAATCTATCTTCATTTTGTCAAATGTGAACAAAAATCATAAACCCAAGTATAAAACATATATTTTTCCATCCTTGGGCTAAATATTTCATTTGGGTCTTCTGAAATTTTTAACAGAATCAATTCTTTTGTAGATAAAATTAAAATCATTGCATAAAACTCCAAACTTTTCCATTTTTGAGTGAAGTGTATTCTTCATTTTGTCAATATCTGAACAAAAATCATAAACTTTTTTTTTCAATTTTGAGCTAAAAATGTCATCCGGGTGGTCCGAAATTTGCAAAATTACAAAATAAACTCGAATTCTTATCTCGGAGACTCGGAGGAAAGAGAGAAAGTCTTGAACAGTCGACCGATTTACGGGGCCATAGCCCATAGCCCATAGCAATTAGCAAAACGCCATTAGAGAGGAAAGAGAAAGAAAGTCAAGATGGGACTAAGAAAATTCGGGAATCACGAAATTTAGGGTTAGATTTATCTTCTAACAATCAAAGTTAAGAGGAGACTCAAATTTAGGGCTAGATCTAGATTACAATTTGCGGAAAAAGAAACTTACCATTTTATCCGACGAGACGACGGCCGACGCCGAAGAGTTGAGAAAAGACTCCGACGAGACTCCGAGACGACGACCGCCGCCGAAGAGCCGAAGCGCGATCTCCAAGAATTGAGAGTTTGAGAGAGAGAGAGAGAGAGCGAGTTTGAGAGAGTGAAGATGTTCAAATGAAACGGCGAAGTATTAGGTCGCCTGATTTTTTTGCGATTTTTTGGATTTTTTTTTTTTTTTTTTTTTTTAAAACAGGGGTAGCACGTGCTACCCCTTGTTACCACGTGGCTCCGCCACTGCTTATGACCGTCAACCTAAATAGCGGGTAATTGTTTTTTTTTAGATTTCTACTATACACTACCCCCTAGCCCCATCAGCTGAACTAAACCAACCAGGCCACCATCCCCGCAGAAACCGTATTCCACCAACCCACCCTCATTACCACCATTATAAAACCAAGAGCCACCCACACCCTTATTGCCGTCATTAGTGAAACCAGCCCCCACTATTTGAAACTGGATGAACTGCGGAAAACTCGATCAACAAAGACAATTAAGCATTATTACAAGCATAAGCAACTTCCATTAGAGCAAATTACAAATGGGTATCTTCCTAAAATTGCAAAGTTAAAGAAACTTTGTTCATCGAACTTAAATATAAAGAAACAAAAAAAAATCAGTGGATTTAACTTAGAGAAAATAACTTAGAAAAAGATGAGAAAACAAAAAAAGATAAAAAACAAAAACATCAAAACCCAATTTCTTTCGTTGCTTCCTTGATGCGCCTCAAATGGAGGACTTTTCATCTCCTTACACCCCCTTAGGGAACTCGCTGCAACCGTGTATGGTGGTGCGTGGAGTGCTGCTGGCGATAGTTGCTCCACTGTTGTGGTGTTTTGAGATGGGCATCACCGCAACCGTGAATAGGGAAGGCGAGTAGAGTTGAAGGGGTTGATATTGTGATGTTGGGCGATGTGGGAAGGTGAAATAGACGTGCGAGGAGTGTTGTGATGAGGGCAGCCAACACTGAGGTAGGTGGCTACTGGGTTGTTTAGTCGAGGAAGCAGGTGGAGGTGACGAGCAAGTAAGTTGGGCGTGGGAAGAGAGCAGCAGAGGAGGGGTGAGAAGAGGATGTCATGGACTCATGGTTGTAGTGAGGGGAAGAGAAAGGGGCTTTTGGAAATGAAGGGAGATCATTTTTTAATTAAAATTAAAAATATACCAAATTCAATTACGAGAGAGACACGTATCACATTTTACTTATTAATCAGGTTACCAACAACAATAACAGGTTAAGGACCATTTTGAGAAGATAACCTCTAAAGGTGGGATTATTCTCCGTTAGTCAAAAGGTGGAACTGTTTTAAGCGGACGGCTCAAAGGTCGGATTATTAGAATCAATTTTTCCTTAAAAAAAAGTAAATATTTCATCTAAAAAAATAGAGTTTTTATATTATACCTAATACCTACTAAATATTTTTTTTGGTATTTCAGGACTCTTGAGGCATATGAATTTGTTGAAGTATTGAAGATTTGAGCGCTAATGGTTTCTTTCATGGTTAATTTGAAGTTTTTAAATAGTAAAACTACATGAAGATGTACCCCATAGATTGAGGAAACATTTATTTCTCCTTTATGCTTTACTTATCCCCGTTTTCCAATCAAATACATGAAGTGTGATTGAGCTCTTCTTGCTACATACACGTTGCATCTCTAATTTAAAGTGATGCAACTCGATTCAAATTCAGGTGCTTGAATTTGATACAACTTGACTTCTTTTTTTTGGTTAAAATACAACTTGACTTAAACTTGTGACTTTTGAGCTTGAGCTCATTGCAAGCCTAAAATACTAGAGCATGAGTCGAGTTGGAAACCTTAGACAATTGAACTTGTTATTGATTTGAGATTTGTTTGAAAAAATAGTTTATATTGGTTTTATCATTTTAGATTCATAGATAATGTATTATGAAAGTTCATATTCATTATTATAAAAAAGATTTTTTGTCCCAAACTACCTTTAACTTTCATGTTTTTGCGAGAAACTACCTTATAAAAAAATTGTTGTCCCAAGCTACCTTACTTTTAACATTTTGTTGTTGACAGCTACCTTATGCCGTTTTTCGGCGTTGACTTTTATTTTTTTCGGTTTTTTAATGTCACGTTATATCACTTGACCTCTTCAAACCCTTTTTTTAATTTTCCCCACCCTAATTTCCCCATTTCCCTGTGTGCGTGCGCTCTCTTTCTCATATCTATGTGACACTTTGTACCACCAATCCACCATTAAATTCCTCTTCTATTTTAACTAAAATTGAAACAATCACTCTCCTCAATTTCCACAAGGGTAATTTTGTTTTTCCCACAATTTTGAACTGAAAAAACAAAAGTCAACGCCGGAAACCAGCATAAGGTAGTTGTCAACAACAAAATGGTAAAAGTAAGGTAGCTTGGGACAACAATTTTTTTATAAGGTAGTTTCTCGCAAAAACATGAAAGTTAAAGGTAGTTTGGGACAAAAAATCCTTATAAAAATTTAAAATGAAAGTAGAATTTACAATATAAAAAAAGGCTTTTCACGCGAGCTTTTCGATTGTGTTTTGAGTTACTCAACTTAATTCACTAATTATAAAAGTTTCAATTTGATCACCTACGTACTCAAGCCAATGGCTAATTTAGATTGACCAAAATTGAGCTCAATTAGGTTATATTACACCTGATAAAAGGTAGCACGGCCCAGCCCTAATTTTTCCCGGGTTTGGGCAGAATTTTTGGCCCGATTTCGAGCCGGTCTTGCTCGATTTTTAGCTTTAGGTCGGGTTTTGGGCAAGTCAAAAATGATTTTTTAGTCCAAAATTTGGCCCAAGAAGTCAGTTTTGGGCACAAAAATTGGCCCGAATTTTGACACGGCCCAAGCCCAACTAATGGGAATTTTTCTTAGGGGTGGCTCGACCGGCCCGCTACTTGATCACCTCTAGCTTATATTATAGTCTCTTTTTCTTAGCTTAGTACCGTTGAGATATCGGCTAAATATTATATGTTCCACGTAACAGAAGCTCTTCTAGTTGGGCATTTAACTACATTTCTCAGCCACGCTTCATCGCTGTAATACTCTTATTAATTGTAGAAGATGTATATCCTATTCAAATTGAAGTGTAAGAGAATGGTAAATTAGAGGAGACCAATTACCTGCAAATGTATCGCATAAAAGATCTACCGTCTACGTGACTCGCCAATTGATAGGAGGCCATTAACGTTAAGTTTCAAAATATATACGTGGGAAAAAGCAATATCTGAGATTTACAATATACTCCATGTATCAATTTGACTGTTAATTTCTTTTAACCCTTATTTTATTCTAAAGTCATACATATATATAATAAAGGTCAAATGTAACAAATAAGTATATAGAAGTATTAAATTAGATCAAATATAATTTTACTATGGAAAAACTATGATTATCAATGAGATCTACTACTAAACACTTATTAAACTTTTATCGAAATTCAAATTAATTTTTGATATAGCTTTCCACGAGCTAGTCTATAGAGTTGTTGTAATTTTTTTTTTTTTTTTTTTTTTTGACATCGAGAAATTTTGCATTAATTGAAAACTGAAGTACAACCTAATGCTAATACAACCAAACAGAAACAACTATCACTAACAAGAACTACATGAACTCGAACATACTTTTTAAAGAAAACACTAACTACTATGTGTCCAGTCCGAACGAAGTTTGTCTTGAGCGATGGCGGGTGAGGTTGGATATGAGAATATATCTGTTGAGCTAAAAAACCCTGACGATCTTCATAGAGAGATTGTCGTACATCAGCTAGCAGATTCCAATGTCTACTAGACGCGAAATCCCAAGGTCCTTGATGATCCTCCTGGGATTCTCCTAATTCAACTAACAAGGAAGTCACGTTCTTTAGTGACTTCTGACCCTGCTGCGAGGGTATCCGGAGTTCAATCACACTAGACTGAAACTCGAAAGACGTGGAGGTCTTGACGTGCCCCAAAGCAAGTTGGGGGGACCTCCCACAAGATGTGTTTTTTAGGTGTGAGGACATCTGAAGCCATCACGAGAATTTGGAGCGAGTTAGATTGAAGAACATCGCCCCACTGGCAGATCCTAAGATCCAAACTGACAATCCCAAAACCATAAGACCGACGCACAACAGATCTGAAAAGATAACCTCCTCTCATCTTAACCAACACATGAACTCCTAAAGTGGCGAAAACCTCATGCCTAACTCCAGGATTATTGGCTCTACCTACCAGGTTGCCTAGATCTTCCTTTGTCATAGGAAACCCAGAGCCTTGAACTGCCCACCGATCACCATTAACGAACACCCCAGCACTACCAGTCACAAAAAGGCCAGGGCTATCGGATCTGAAGATAACAAACATGTAAATAACAAAACCAAACATCACTAGGTTCTTAACACCGAACCCTAAACGTGAAGACTCAACCAAACGCGGGAAGGGGAAGGGGAAGACACAAACGATAAAATTAAACAACCACTGACCAGGGGAGGGGGAGGGGGAGGGGGAGGGGAGCCGACACACGAAACACGGGGAGGGTGGAAGGGGGAGCCCGACGACGCAACGGAACAGGGGGTGGGGAAGGGAAGCCCGATAAACACGAACCACGAACCACAAGCGAAGTACTGAAACAGGGGAACCTAAACTAACAGACGCGAACACGGGGAAGGGGGTGGGGAGACCTAATCTAATACTGAAACAGGGGAGGGGGAAACACGAACCACAGAGGGAACGACGCGAAACGGGGGAGGGAGAAACGAATAGGGAGGCGCAGGGGAGGGGAGGAGAGGGGGAGGTAGAGACGCGAGGGAGGGGGAGCGAACGACGGTGGAGGACGCGAAGCAGGGGGCGGGGAGGGGAACTGACGCTGACAACGACCTAAACTAACCGACGAAAAAGCAGAAAAAACGACGAGGGGCTAGGCTCGCCGGCGAGGCTGAGGAGCCTGCCGCCAGCGAGCCTAGTGAGGCGGCTGTAGAGGGGTGCTTAGTTTAGGGTTTTGGCTGGGAGAGTTGTATATTGTAGAATTTGATGTACTGAGTTGTTGTAATTTTGAAGAAATACTTGATTTAATTTAATTCAATAGAATGTAAAAGAGTAACTAACAACATTTGTTGCAAAAATTTCCATCAACAAATCATAACAAACACCAAAAAAAAAAATTATGTCCCCCTAATAAGGTTGAGATAAAACCCAAAATATGTATAGATTTAATTAAGTATATAATAGAATAACTCTCCAAAAAAATTATGAATCTAGTACATATGGAGTACTATCTAAGATTAGTTTGAAACAAATTATTTTCATAGCTCAATATAAAGTTTGACAATTTTATATATCCCTAAATTTAATATGTTTTGATCCTTAAAGTCACATACAATTCAATTCATATCTAGAGATAGAAGTGATACTAATTAGAAAATCCTTTTTTAACCAGGGTGATAACTAAATGCTGCACTCCTTGCTGTTTTTTTTTTTTCAGCAAAAATTAACCCTCTAAAAAAGCTTACCAAGTAAGCCACAAAACCCATGCTAAAAATGGACCCAAAGATTAGACATAACATGTCTACTAGAAAAGCCCACAATACATGTGACCAAAAGCAATAAAAATATTGCAAGATGGGCTGGACCCATAACAAATCTCCCCCTCCAGCCCAACACGGGGAAGATGAACATGCTTCAACAATCACTTGAAGCTCATTCCCGCAAGCTTACTACAAACTTCAAGCTTGCTTCCTGGAACCACCTTTGTCAACATGTCTGCACCATTCTTATTGGTGTGGACTTTCTTCAGCTTCATTCTCTTCTCCTCAATCACATTTCGCAACCAATGATATCGAACATCAATATGCTTGGTGCGAGCGTGATACATAGAGTTCTTACTCAAATCCATAGCACTCTGACTATCACAGAATGCAACATACTCACCTTGCTTCAAACCCAACTCTTGTAGGAACCTTTTCAACCAAAGCATTTCCTTACTTGCTTCCACAACTGCTATATACTCTGCCTCAGTAGTTGATAAAGCCACACACTTTTGCAACTTGGATTGCCAAGAAATGGCTCCCCCTGAAAATGTGAATACATAACCTGAGGTAGACTTTCTGTTATCAAGATCGCCAGCCATGTCTGCATCTGTATAACCCTCAAGAATAGGTTTGCCACCTCCATAACACAAACAAAGTTTAGAAGTGCCACGCATGTATCTGAAGATCCATTTCACTGCATCCCAGTGAGCCTTACCCGGATTGGATAATTATCTACTCACCAAACCAACAGAATGTGCAATATCTGGCCTAGTACACACCATAGCATACATCAAGGAACCAACAGCAGAAGAATAAGGAATAGATGACATACTTGCTTTCTCCTTCTCTGTTGTAGGACAAGCTCTCTTACTTAGCTTAAAATGAGCTGCCAGCGGTGTATTAACTGGCTTGGCATGCTTCATATTGAACCTTTCAATCACCCGTTCAATATACTTTTCTTGTGATAACCACAACTTCCCAGCCAACCTGTCACGAGCAATCTCCATGCCTAAGATTTGCTTAGCAGGACCCAAGTCTTTCATGTCAAATGACTTGGACAAGTCTTTCTTCCAACATTGAATCATTCCTGCATCTTGTCCAACTATCAGCATATCATCTACATATAAAGAGAAGGATGATGAAGTTACCTCCAGGGAACTTTCTGAAATACACACAAGGATCTGCAAAAGTTCGTTTATAACCATGGCTAGTCATAAACGAATCAAATTTCTTGTACCACTGCATTGGTGCCTGTTTAAGCCCATAAAGACTCTTCTTCAACTTGCAAACAAGTTTATCTTTCCCTTTTTCTTCAAAACCTTCAGGTTGCTCCATGTAGATCTCTTCATGCAAGTCACCATGTAAAAATGCAGTTTTTACATCAAGTTGCTCCAACTCAAGATCAAGACTTGCTGCTAACCCCAATACAGTTCTGATAGATGTCATTTTGACCACCGGAGAGAAGATCTCATCAAAGTCAATGCCCTTTTTCTGGTTGCATCCCTTTACCACCAGTCTAGCTTTGCGCTTCACTATCTTCTTACCATCTTTCTTGTTCTTGAAAACCCATCTGTTTCTCAAGACTTTCTTGCCCTTGGGAGGCTTCACTAGCTCATAAGTGTCATTCTTTTTCAAGGAATCCATCTCCTCCTTCATAGCATCGAGCCACTGGTTTTTCTCATCATGAGACAATACCTCTTGATAGTTTTTAGGCTCTCCATCTTCACTGACTAGAATGAACTCCGAGCTTGGATACTTTGTTGAAGGTTTACGCTCTCTAGTGGACCTTCTAACATGTGTATCCTCCATTTGAGGGGTAGGTTGCTCCCCCCGCTCATGAATCTCTTCCTGAACCACTTCCTCATATGCATCATCATCTTGGATTTCTTCATCAGATGAAGACTCATCAAGATCTTCATCATCAACATGATCTGGTACATCATTATCAGGTTGTACCTCACCAACATCATCATGTACATCATCTAGTACATCCTCAACATTCTCATTCTCATTCTCATTTACTGGCTGAATCACAGGAGGAGTAGAAGTAGAATCATTAGTAGTATCAAAAGACAAATCTGAAGTAGAAGTGTACCTTGTACTCAGAAGATCTGCACCCTTCTCGTGCTCAAAGAATACTACATCCCTACTTCTTACTACCTTCTTCTTTTCTGGATCATAGAGTCTGAAACCATACTCTTCATCTCCATACCCAACAAATACACATGGATTGGATTTCGAATCAAGCTTTGACCTCTGTTCTTTAGGCACATGCATGTATGCCTTGCTGCCAAAGACTCTCAAATGTGAATAAGTGGGATCACGTCCCTCCCATGCTCTCTCTGGAATGTCAAGACCAAGAGGAATCGATGGAGATCGATTAATTAAATACACGGCACATTGCACTGCTTCAGCCCAAAATGTCTTAGGAAGATCAGACATTCTAAGCATACACCTCACCTTCTCTACAATGGTTCTGTTCATTCTCTCAGCAACTCCATTGTGTTGTGGTGTGCCGGGCTCTGTCTTCTCATGTCTAATGCCATATTGTGAGCAATAATACTTGAACTCTTTCGAAGTATACTCACCACCGTTGTCAGATCGAAGACACTTCAACTTTCTTTCGGTCTCCCTTTCTACCATGGCATGAAACTTTCTGAAAATCTCGAACACTTGGCCTTTTGTCTTCAACATATACACCCAAGTTCTTCGAGTAGCATCATCAATGAAAGTGACAAAATATCTATTGCCACCAAGAGACTCCGGCCCTGTTCTTTTGAACTTATTTTGGCTGAACTGAACTGAACTTATTTTATTTTTGCTGAACTGAACTTATTTTTGCTGAACTGAACTTATTTTTGCTGAACTGAACTTATTTTTACTTATTTTTGCCGAACCGAACTTATTTTTGCCTTGAACCGAACTTATTTTTACTTATTTTTGCTGAACTGAACTTATTTTTGCTGAACTGAACTTATTTTTGCCAAAGAAAAATAAATAATAAATAATAATAATAATAATAATAATAATAAATAATAAATAATAAATAATAATAATAATAAATAATAAATAATAAATAATAAATAATAAATAATAAATAATAAATAATAAATAATAAATAATAAATAATAAATAATAAATAATAAATAATAAATAATAAATAATTAATAATAAATAATAAATAATAAATAATAAATAATAAATAATAATAATAATAATAATAATAATAATAATAAATAATAATAATAATAATAATAAATAATAAATAATAAATAATATTAATAATAATAATAAATAATAAATAATAAATAATAAATAATAAATAATAAATATTAATAAATAAATAATAATAATAAATAATAAATAATAATAAATAATAAATAATAATAATAACAAATAATAATAATAATAATAAATAATAATAAATAATATTAATAATAAATAATAATAAATAATAATAAATAATAATAAATAATAAATAATAAATAATAAATAATAAATAATAAATAATAAATAATAAATAATAAATAATAAATAATAAATAATAAATAATAAATAATAAATAATAAATAATAAATAATAAATAATAAATAATAAATAATAAATAATAAATAATAAATAATAAATAATAAATAATAAATAATAAATAATAAATAATAAATAATAAATAATAAATAATAAATAATAAATAATAAATAATAAATAATAAATAATAAATAATAAATAATAAATAATAAATAATAAATAATAAATAATAAATAATAAATAATAAATAATAAATAATAAATAATAAATAATAAATAATAAATAATAAATAATAAATAATAAATAATAATAATAATAATAATAATAATAAATAATAAATAATAAATAGTAAATAATAAATAATAAGTAATAAATAATAAATAATAAATAATATAAATAATAAATAATAAATAATAAGTAATAAATAATAAATAATAAATAATAAATAATAAATAATAAATAATAAATAATAAATAATAAATAATAAATAATAAATAATAAATAATAAATAATAAATAATAAATAATAAATAATAAATAATAAATAATAAATAATAAATAATAAATAATAAATAATAAATAATAAATAATAAATAATAAATAATAAATAATAAATAATAAATAATAAATAATAAATAATAAATAATAAATAATAAATAATAAATAATAAATAATAAATAATAAATAATAAATAATAATAATAATAATAATAAATAATAAATAGTAAATAATAAATAATAAATAATAAGTAATAAATAATAAATAATAATAATAATAATAATAATAATAAATAATAATAATAACAAATAATAATAATAATAATAATAATAATAATAATAATAAATAATAATAAATAATAAATAATATTAATAATAATAATAATAATAAATAATAAATAATAAATAATAAATAATAAATAATAATAATAATAATAATAATAATAATAATAATAATAAATAATAAATAGTAAATAGTAAATAATAAATTATAATAAATAAATAATAATAATAATAATAATAATAAATAAATAAATAAAATATTAAAATAAAAAAATAAAAGAAAATATAAAAATATAAAAATATAAAAATATATAAAAATAAAAAAATATAAAAAAATAAAAAAATATGAAAAAATAAAAAAATAAAAAAATAAAAAAATTTAAAATAATTACAAATTCATCGTTATTATAATATTAATAATAATAACAATATTAATAGTAATATTGAAAACAAATATAATAATTACAACATTATAGTATACTAAACTTATTTTTGCCGAACCGAACTTATTTTTCTTTGACCGAACTTATTTTTACTTATTTTTTTTGAACCGAACTTATTTTTTGCGAACCGAACTTATTTTTACTTATTTTTTTCGAAGAACTTATTTTTTTCGAACCGAACTTATTTTTACTTATTTTTGCTGAAAATAAGTCCAAAAGAACAGGGCCTCCACCTCAATAGGACCACAAACATCGGAGTGAACTAACTCCAATTTTCCTTGCCTTCTGGTGGACTTCCTAGAAAAGGAAGCTCTATGTTGCTTACCTGCCAAACAATGATCACAAGGGTCAAGAGAAACTGTTTTATCAACAGGAATAAAAGATTTACCTGCTAACAGTTTAATCCCCTTGTCACTCATATGCCCTAGCCTTCGATGCCACAAATTTGGAGAATTCTTTTCTTCAACTGCATTCACCTCACCAGAACATACACTCAAGTATGTCTTATACAAAGAACAACACAACTCGCCACGAGCAACTGTCATCGAACCCTTGGATAATTTCCACTTACCATCACCAAAGGTATGTCGGAATCCTTCTTGATCAAGGACATTTGCAGACAACAGATTAAGGCGTAAATCAGGAATATGGCGCACATTCTTCAATGTAAGCATGCACCCAACACTTGTCTTCACACGAATATCACCTAACCCAACAATGCTAGCTGAGCTTTTGTTCCCCATCTTCACACTACCAAAATCACCAGATTGATATTTTGTGAAATACTCCCTTTTGGGAACACAATGGTATGAAGCACCTGAATCTACAAGCCACTCTGTATGTGAACTTTCTACATGATGACACTCACTAGTTGCACAAATCAAAGTGACCTCATCATCACTCTTAGAAGCGGTTGCTGCAGTATTTTTATCATCTCCCTGCTTTTATGAGTCTTGCTTCTTACCTTGTTCTTTCTTCCAACGGTAGCAAAACTTTTTGATATGGCCAGGCTTGTTGCAGTGATGACATGTCCTAGTCTCTCTATCTCTAGACTTGGACTTGCCCTTTGAGTTACCACGACCTTTGGGACCCGTACTCTTGCTTCTTCCACGATTCTCAACCACAAGAGCATGTGAATTATCAACTCCCATCTCCTTTCTTCTTATCTCTTCATTAAACATGCTTTCTTTGATCACATCCAAAGATAGCACACCATCCGGAGTAGAGTTACTAATAGTCACAACCAAGGTCTCCCAACTATCTGGCAAAGAACTCAATAAGAACAAAGCCTGCAACTCATCATCAAGACAAATCTTCATAGTAGTCAACTTGTTAATAATATCCTGGAAGTCACTAAGATGCTCAGAAACAGACTTTCCACCTTTCAATTTCAAATTAACAAGTCTTTTAATCAAAGAAGCTTTGTTGTGAGCGGTCTTCCTCTCATAAAGACCTTCCAATTTCTTCCACAACGCATAAGGGTCGGACTCCTGTGACACATGATTGAATATGCTGATATCAACCCATTGTCTAATAGTCCCTAAAGTCTTTCTTTTCAACTTTACCCAATCTTTTTCATCCATTTTATCTGGTTTAGATGGTTTAGAGACACTACCATCAGATTTGGTGATAGTTTCAATTGGGTCATACAAATCCTTGCAATATAACACGTCTTCCATCATAGGTCTCCAAATGGAATAATTGGTTGATGTCAATTTAACCATTGAACTACCTCCACTACCACTAGTAGACTCCATAACAATGGTCAAATTAATCTCCGGCTCTGATACCAAGTTGCTGCACTCCTTGCTGTTTTTTTTTCAGCAAAAATTAACCCTCTAAAAAAGCTTACCAAGTAAGCCACAAAACCCTTGCTAAAAATGGACCCAAAGATTAGACATAACATGTCTACTAGAAAAGCCCACAATACATGTGACCAAAAGCAATAAAAATATTGCAAGATGGGCTGGACCTATAACACTAAAGCAAATCTAAGTCATCAATAGTTTAATTTAATCTGCAATGGAATTATAGAAAGAGTATGGCTAAAGATAAAATTGTTTGTTGCTTAAATAGACATGGAAAAATAAGTGGTAGAACATAGCTCATATATGTATAAGCGCAATTACTAAAATGTCATTCATCTGTGTTGTTTATAACAAATAATATAACTAATATATAGCCTTATTCTTTAAAGGAGAAATGGAATTGGGGATGAAGGAGATCAATTGTTCCATGATGAAACTCACGCCCTTCAAATTAAATTTTAATCGTGAGTATAAGTTTAAATGATACGTGCACTCGTTGATCTAATATCCAGTGGATTGAGTGTTCTGGCCAAACATATACTTCATATAATGATATAATATTGATATACTCTTTTATAGTCTAACTTAAAAGCAACAAATACAAAGAAGTCGGTACTCGTGAACTTCAAAAACGAACTTCTAGTTTAAAGTTTCCAAAGCATGCATACATCACGAATAATAATCACGATACATCGTAATTTAGAGGTGATCAAAATACAGCGCACTCGGGCCGCTACTATTAATTTTTTGGGCCTATTTTTGTTGTCCAAGCTCGTTTTTCGGGTTAAAATATTGGGATTTTCGAGCCAAACTTTAGACTGAAAGCCATTTTTTGGCTTCAAAGCCCGTCCCAAGCCAAAAAAATTGGGTCGGGCTCGAAACCTGCCCCAAAAAATCTGCCAAGACCCGTGTATTTTTCAGGCCGGGTTGGGTTACCTTTGATCAGCTCTACATTGTATTGAAACACTATCTTTATCTATCTCATGATGGCATGCATGGAATCAGGGAAATAAAATTAGCTCCATTACTATACTCCAAGAAGCCATTTAGCCACACCAAACTAGTTATAGCCGTGTTGGTCTAGATTCTTCCACGTTAATCTTCAACCACATAAATGCATAATGAACATTTTAAGAACATGAAATGTTAACGCTTTTGAAAGAGATGGTAAGACCGCCACAATTGGCCTTATAAAGTTGGCATATAATCATGAGAAATATTAGTGCTTGCAACTTTCTTGATGGCGTGAGAAATTAACAACCCTAAAAACAGCACTTTAAAGGAGCATATTACTTATACATTCCATCAATATTCCTTAATATTTTTCCTACTACGATAACACCTACTCAAAAGGTTATCCTTCCATTCATATGTTTTATTTAAAATTTTGTTATATTGTTTTTTCTGCGAGACATGTCTTTGAACATTAATATCTTTACTTATACATTTAAAATTATTATCAAAAAATGATATTTTGAAAATGTCTTTCTTACGTAAAGTTTAATTTAACCTCTAAAGATTTTGAGACAAAGAAATTATATAAAAAAAAGAAATTAGAAAAATAATCGTATAGATCATCTCTATTATATAAGCCAAGGGGGGAGCTATGGTGTCCCCCTTTGAAAAGACTATTTAACCCTTAATTTAATAAAAATTATTACCTATTAAGATTTTGAGATTTTCCTCAATCATAACCCTTCCTAATTTAAAATGTATATCAAAGGAAGTTCAAAGTAGCTAAAATAAACTGTCATAAAAATATGTGTAGTGAAAGAAAAAAGTTTATGATTGAAGAATAAATTAACATAACTAAAGCAATTTTGAATCAATTACAAAATCAAAGACATAAAATTTTAATTCTACCTAAACTTTGAAATGTAATAACAATACCAAGTACCAACATCCATTAACAAGTCATAAAAATAACAAGAAAACAACTTCTTTATCAAGTAATTTTTATATTATGTATTTACACCACATGATATATAATTAGAACTAATGATGATTGTAAATTACATCCTTCAAAATTACATTTAGATGAAATTTAAGAATAATCGCCAAAATAATTCACGCACGCATCGCGTGCAAAAAAGGCTAGTTTCTCCTGAAGCAACACTACGTTGACAAAACCTATATCGTACACTCGGATGTATCGTACACCCAGGGTTAATTTTGTGCTCGTTTTTACTGGAAAAAAAAGGGCAATAAGCAAAAAATTATGTATTTGAATATATGGTACACCCAAATGTGTAAAATAAATTGTGGTAAATTGACCATAATATTTTTCCTTTGAGGCAGCAATTCTTTTAAAAGTTATACCACATCAGCAATCTTACTTTAATTAATACTACTAGTTCTTATTTAAGGCAAAAGTTCCATCCAACTAAACAAAACAAGAAAAACCAAAAGAGAAAAAACTTGTGCGTAATTGATTCGATTCCAGCTGTTTGGCAACATATAGACGAATTGTTTTCATTTGCCAAACCTTTGAAGTTGAAAAGGATCTTCCAATTACTAATGTCGTTGGTTCTCGTTCTTATCTTCCTTTTCCCTTGTTCTCCACTTCTCCTATATATATACATATAGTAATATGCCATATGGACATATTTTCTCCCATAAAATCATGCACTTACGTACTTGAGCTATTTCCTTCTTTCGCACTTGAAAAACTAGCTAGTGTTAAAGTCATCTACTTGTGGGTGTGGTGTGTAAACTTGTTTTTCTTTAACGATATCGATGGAAAATCTATTACTGTGTGTTTTAGTCATTTTTGCGGTAGGAAATGTGTATGGTGGAAATTTTTATAAAGATGTTGATATCACTTGGGGTGATCATCGTGCAAAAATTCTTGACAATGGAAATCTTCTCACTCTTTCTCTAGACAAGATGTTGGGTTCGGGATTTAGGTCAAAAAACGAGTACTTATTCGGAATGATTGAAGTGCAAATCAAGCTCGTAAAGGGTAATTCAGCTGGAACCGTAACGGCATATTATGTGAGTAATCTCTTTATTCTAATTAAATTCATCCATCCACTTAGATCAATATTTTTTCAATCACATGGATTTTCACTTTGAAAATAACAATGTTATATTTCTTGTCAATTTAATGTTGGAACATTTATAGTTAAAGGGCTTTGGGTTGTTTGGAATGGTCTTATGGAGGTTGGACAAAAGAAAGGAAACACGAGCAAGCGAAAACGGGCTTGAGAAGGTCGCGGGGTGCGACCTACGTCGCGGGGTGCGACCCTGCTGGTCGCGAGGTGCGATCTGTATCGCACCGTGCGATCTGCTTCTGCTTTTTTCGCTGCGAGTTTTGATTTTGACGGTTTCAATCCGTTGCTTTGCGATGGTTCGTTTTTGTCCGGTTTTAAGTGATTGAATAGGGATCTTTTCACTCACTTAGGATGGTGACACATCATCATTAACCTCTCTAAGTTAATATAAGAAGATTAACTTCTTTCCAAATGGTGTGAATTCAATAAATCAGTTTTTCATTTTCACACAACAAACTTGCTTCTCTTGAGAGAAAATCTTGTACTCTTTCTCTCAAGTGTTCTTCAAAAACATCAAACACATAGTTCTTGTTGATTCACATAGAAGATCATCTTTGTGAGTTGTTCTCTCCATTGTATCTCATTGGTTATTTCGTGTTAAGCCATTGATCATAGAGGGACGAAATTAAACTAATAGGAAAGCATAGTTTCCGTGCCTTGGAGTAGTATATCCGGTTCCCTTGTTGTTCATACTTCTAATATTTAAAGTACTAAGAAGATCTCACTTATTAATTTTTAGTACCAATATATATGGTAACTAATATATATTTTTAATCTTGTATTTTGTATACTATCATAACTTATATTATTGATCTATGTATTTTGTCTACTTAGAAGAATATGTTAAATATGGTGAGATTATATTATATCCTCTATCTAGTTTCACACTTTTCTGCATGTTTTAATAGTTTATTAATAGTTATAACAAAACAATAAGATAAACAAAATATGTAATAAGTTACCAAGTATAAAAAGAAATTTTAATCTTTTATATAATTTACTGAACTTTACTTTTAATTTGTATGCAACTAAACCTAATCTGACTATCACATCATCTAATACATGATTACTACTAAGAAGTTTATTATAGCTTATAAAAATTTCTTATTGGTTGCAGTTATCCTCACTAGGAGCAACTCACGATGAAATAGACTTTGAGTTTTTGGGCAATGTCTCAGGTCAACCTTACACAATACACACGAACATATACACTCAAGGACAAGGCAATAGAGAACAACAATTTTACCTTTGGTTTGATCCAACTATAAATTTCCACACCTATTCTATCCTTTGGAATCCCAGGACCGTCATGTAAGTATTGCAAAATTCGTCCTCCTGATCTTATGTTATAAACTTATACACACGATTCTTTCCAAAAAAGCGAAAATTTTGCAAAATAATTATTTAAACAATAAGCTTCTGTCTCCACAATATTTGAAGGCAATATATTAATGCACTTTTTCCCTCATTTTGCAAATTTTTTGTTTTAGATTTTATGTAGATGGCACGCCAATAAGAGTTTTTCGTAATAGGGAATCAAAGGGTATTCCTTTTCCAAATAGTCAACCAATGAGATTATATGCAAGTCTTTGGGACGCTGAAGATTGGGCTACACAAGGTGGACGTGTCAAAACAGATTGGAGGTTTGCTCCTTTCACAGCCTCCTTTAGAAACTTCAAACCAAATGCTTGCATTTGGTTGAATGGAGTTTCATCATGCAACAAGTCATTGCCATGGTTCTCCCAAGAGTTGGATTCATCAAGTAAAGCAAGGCTTAATTGGGTTCAGAAGAATTACATGGTTTACAATTATTGTTCGGACGCCAAACGATTCCCTCAAGGCTTGCCTCGTGAATGCACCATATTATGAATATAATCATCTAATGAGCTGCATGCTTTGAATTTTTTTTTCAGTTGTAAATTGCAATAACACATGATTTGTTTGTGTACGGAGCTTCATATTATTTGATTCTTGTAATTAAAGTTGATGTTAATAGTGCATGTAGCTAAAATAATATGGTGTAATATGTAATTTATCAATGTACTTTAAACATTGAATTGACATTTTTTTCTAGTTTTCTTCACTTAAGTTGACCAAAAGTAAACTTCTAGAACACATCTCTTCCCCTTTCCTATTTTTCCTTTGCTCTTTACGTCTTTTAGGACAATATTGTTTCATTTAATTATTACCAGTTTACCACACATCACCAGTGTAAGCCAACTTCTCATACGATATACTAGCATCAAACACTTTGTTCATGTATAAGGGCACTTTAAACAGTTCTTTCATCGTACACCCGAGTTCACCATGTGCATGGTACACCCAAGACTAATTTTTGCTCATTTAAAACTCTCATTTTTACTACATTTTGCTCATTTGGATTATTTCAGATGAGCAACGAGCAAAAAACATGACATCTAAATCAACTTTGGCAAGAGTTTATTTATTTTATTAAGTCATATTGGGTCATGGAGATCATACCACAAATTATTGATAGAAACCAGAATCCCAATCGAACAATAACTTGAAAATTCAAATTAAACTCGAACCTAATCCTTCAATTAATCATTTTCTTTTATAATATATATATATATATATATATATCCTATTTGATTATTTTTTTAATATATTTGAATATGAGCCTATACAAATTCAAATCTGACCCATTAACCCAAACTATCAGGTACTGGGCCAACCCAACCATAATCGAACATACCACGCAGCGCCCGGCCCAATATCAAGTTATCAAACACAAATTATTTTGAAGAGAAAGATAAAAATTCAAATACTTAATTCTTAGGGTTACAGATTTCGTCGTCATGAGTCATGACTCACAACTTTTCGTTTCCAACACGTGGCCAACTACCGACGGTACACCAAGTTACCAAAAACACAAGCAATTCTCTGTCACCTTCCTTTGATTTTTCTCGTCCATTAAAAAAACCCAACTAAAAATATCACCAACCGACTCAACTACGTGTATATCCATCTAACCGTTTATTCCGCATCTTTTCATTCAATCTCAGCCGTTGATTTCGTCCACTTTCTCAATAAATACTCTTTCCCTTGCATCTCGTTTCCTTCACCCCTTTCTTATCTCATCTTTATCTTTATATTCTCTCTCTGAAAAATTATGAAATTCCGAATTTCTCAGATCTATTCTGCTGAGATTTAATCCGTTCATTTCTTTTTCTCAAATCGAACAGATCTTTCGACGATCTATGTTTAGAGTACAATTTCTTTGGTGTTCTTCCATGGATAGTCTTACAAATTCGATTCATGACGCTTTTTACAGCGGAGATGAAGCTCGATTTGTTATGATTGTTATCCCATGGACGTGAATCGCTGAGTTGTGATGATTGAGGAAACGTGAATCGCTGGCGTTTTGATGGATATGGATTCGATTTGACCAATTGATTTGGTGAGTTTTCAGATCTGATGTTTTTTTATTTGTTGATATTTTATCTTGAACTTTTAATTTTAGATCTCATCTTTTCTTGTTTTTGATATCTCTCTTTATTTTTTTTATATCGAAAATCTGCTTTATGCTTGCTATTTTTGCTAGATCTGAGATAGAAAAGTTTCAGATCTGTAGTTTTTTTATTCGTATAGTTGTTTTTACGCTTCAAATTTTATGAATTCGCGTAAATTCTATGATTTTCGATCGTTTCTTCCGCTTTTCTCTATTTTACACAAAAATAAGCTCGGATCTATAGAAAATCATCTTCGTTTGCTATTTTTTTGTGAATTAAGTGATTTATTCCGGAAGAACTGTTAAACTGTTTGATCTGACACCAATTAGTTTAGATCTGATGTGTTTTGTTTCGTTTGACTTGTTGATAAGCTTCTAAGTTGTATGGATCCGTCCACTTTCTTATATTATCGATAAGATCTTTCGATTTTCTCGCAGTTACAGAAAGATTAGCTTAATTTAATCTTAAATTTGCCATCTGAGATTGAAATTTGAGCTATACTCGAGCAATTTCTGAATAATAAAGATAGATTTGACCAGATCTGCTACTTTTAACGAATTAATTTGTGAACACGAACTGTTTTTCTCATTTGAGCTATTATTTGTTTTCAGATCGCTGAAATCTTGGATGATCTATTCTCTCCGACTCAGTCCCCTGGTTCACAAGTTGGTACCGATCCTTCATATGCCGCTGAGTTTCGATGGAGCGAAGTTCCGATGAACTTGTTGATCTTGAAGCATCAGAAATAGCTACGGATGTGGTTTGTATGCATTCCAGTGCTTTTGTATTGGAAATTTATGTTGTTAATTTTGGATATGAATCTGTTAGGATTCATGTCTATATCTGCGAGGTGAGTGGTAAAGAAAATTGTGAGTGAAAATCATCGGACCTTTGCCATGTTGGGTGCGCTCGCTTGGCAGGTCAACTATCTTAATAAAAAAGAACACGTTTCTTTGGTGTTTTTGGGGAAGATGGCACGGGGTTTTGCCCGGCACTTCTCCTTTGTGTCTGCGTCTCTATTCTCTTCTCTCTCTTACTCTTTTCTTTTGCGGACAATTTTGAACATCTGTTCGTGACTCCACCAGTATTTCATCACTACGGCATTTCTCAAAGGTATTTCCTCTCTAATACTTCGCTAATATTATGAGTTAACTCAATTAATTTCGTTGCAACATGTTAATAAATTTGTGGAACTAATATTCAGTTTACGATGTTATTAAATCTGAACCACCATTCTCAGCTAACTCATAGTACAGAGTAACTCATGTTATTTAATCTTGCAAGTATTTCCTCGTTAATGTTTTCAATTCATTTTAAGTTGTCATTAGACCTGAATTAATATATCAAGAGTTGACTAATTTAGTTTAAGATTGAACCTCGACTAATATTCAGAGTCTACTCATTTGATTTCAGTTTCCTGTGTCATTTAATTATAGCAACTAAAATTCCTTGGTAATATCTCTGAACTTCTCACAATGTTAATAAATCTCAGCGACTTTTAGATTATTTGACACGGTAATGTAACCCTTCAACATGCAATTAGCTAACTACTGTTGGTTCATGTTAATGTCAATTCTTAAACATTGTGAAGATTTATTGCACGAGAATCATAGTTTATTTAGAACACGGCCAGGAGATTTAGATTTTATCACGATACTATATATCATCTATGCTAAATAACCTACTCAATACTATAAATGTTCGTTCACAATATAGCTCAGTTTTAACTAAAATCATATTCTGGTGCAAAGGTCCAAATCAGAATTCGTACCGCGGAAATTCCGTGGCTTTTAATCTTGTGTTTCTTTTATTTTCGTTCGATTCTTTTTAATTTTTATTGCGAGTGTTTCTTATTATCATAAATTGGGAGTGCAATTTCTGGCCTCTGGAAACTACAATTTTCAATGGCATCGCTTGTGTGATATCTATAAAATTGTAGGATTGTAGTAGGTAACATTCTTATGCCTTTAGTGAAGGTTAAGTTTGTAATCGTGGGGTGTAAATAACATTTGATGTCTTTTTAGTGAAGGTTAAGCATGTTATCAATTAGGCTAGTCAGTGTATCAAATGTAGATGTATCAAGCTTCTCTAGAGGTCGGCAATTCGGATCAAATGCAGGAAGCGCGGAGTGTTGTTTGTGGACTCAAATGCTAGCGGAGCAGCTTGTGGTAGCTTGAAGATGATGGCCTTATTTATTTTCTGCAGCTCTAGTTGGTTTTCTAATTGCATCTCCACACATTAGAGACTGGCGAGATGGACGCTGGCTTGGAGTATGGGCTTGTATGCTACATATATACTGCTGGCTTGTATGCTATATATATACTGCTGAAATGTCCCAGTATCATGTACCTTGGTTAATCACATCTGGTGAATGCCTTCAAGAATCATTGACGCGCCCTTTTAAGGACTGAAGCATATATGAAGCTGATGATATTGTCTTGGTGAGGAACTGCTCAACTTTACAATGTTGGATCAGTAATCTTCTTTACCCTGAAATTTGTTACTAGCAGTTTAGTGCAATTCTTATTTTCTGTTTTACTTCGTTTCATTTTCGGGCATTATCTTTTTTTTTCCCTAATAATGATTACTTGGAGAGTATTGGAAGTTTTTATGTTTCATATCATAGTTGCCTATGAATGATAGTTGAAGTGGGTCACTGTGTTTCATAACATTTCTTATCATATGGGTTGTGTTTCTGCAACCTGGTACTGTCTCCTGTACATTTGTCCAGTAGTATGTTACATTTGTGAACTTTTACCGGATCTCAAATCTTATAACATCATCAAACCAATGTAGTGGTAGAGTCCTCGAAGGTGAGTGATGGGTGGTTATAATATAAAATTGTATCATTTAATGGCATTTTATTTTTGTTTTTGTTCTGTTATTCTGAAATATAGGATATATTATGGAACAGGGAACTGTATCATTTCATGGTATTTTAATTTTAATTTTTTTTTTTTTTTTGAGGGGAATTTTTTTTTTTATTTTGGTACAGTGAAGTATTTTAATTTTTATTTTTATTTTGTATCATTTAGTCTTTGGATGTCTCTTAAATTGTCCTTTAAAACTGCAATCAAGAAAACACTAATCACTTACCTTCCGTGTGACCACCAATTTATTTTTATTTTGTTTTTCCGAGGTAAAGTTATCATCAAAATACCATTTTCTTTTATAAGATATCAGAAGAATGGATATTATACTTTAACCATGTTTTGATAGGTTCTTGATTGCAGTTTCGAGGACATGTTTATTGTGTCGGGGAACATAAAAAATGTAACAAGTGTGAAAAGAACTCAAATTTAGAACTTTTCATGGCAATTGGTATATGGTTGAAATTTATGTATGGGATATGTGTCTAGAGGAGGGAGGAGAGAGGAAGCTTTTGTGGTAATTCATCGGGTCAATTTATCATGGTCATTCTGCTACTTCTCAAAATATCTTTGAGGCTGCTGTCATTAATTTTAGGGAAAATTTTAAAAAACAATCATTTATAACATAATTTTCTTTCAAGAAACTACCTTATGAAAATTTTCTTTAAAGAAATTACCTTATGAAAATTTTCTTTCAAAAAACTACCTTATGAAAATTTTCTTTCAAAAAAACTACCTTATCATAATGTTTTCGATATACTACCATTTGATATTTTTTTTTTGACGTTGACTCTTTAATAGCAGCAGCTCTAGGTGTTGTTGCCGGTGGGGCAACAAATAAAAAAGAGAAGAACAAAAAATGGAGGAGAAAGAAGTTATTGGCACCCTATGTGGGTTGTCAGCAGTGCTTGGGGGCCGTGATATCATGACAATAAGTAGCAATGAACTCGTCACGGGTGGTTAAATCTTCATTTAACGGTCAATTGGTAGTATTTTGAAAAAAATGTGTTGTATAAGGTAGTTTTTGAAAAATAATTTTTAAAAGATAGTTTTTTGAAATTATTCCTTAATTTTAATCGAACTCTGCGGTATTATAATGAATTAATGGATCTGTAAGCTCAAAATGGTAAGAGCGACCAGGTAATAATACCCTGGGAGGTTGGTGGTTCGAATCCACCCAGATCCAATTACCTTAACCATTAGTGTTGTGTAAATTCTTGTAGTTGAAGTTGTTACTGTCTAATGATATACTCTTTTTTTTCTATCCTTTTCCTGCATAAGAGCATCACTAATAATGAACCTAAAAAAAGGTTCATCATTCTCTCTTCTTATTTCTCTCTCCTCCACATCATTTTCACAAACCATTTTCAATTTCACTCTTAACCATGAACCCAAAAATAATGGTTCATCACTCTCTCTCATCCTTTTTTTTTTACCCCACCACATTTTCTCTCTCTTCAAATAATTATCACAAGTTGTATTGATTTAATGTAAAACCAATTAACGCTAATTAATTGTAATTAACTCTTATAATTATTAATTTATAATTAGTTATTTTTATTATATATAAATTATCGATGACTAATTTATTATCGTAATCTAAAGATTGTAAGCTAAAGCAATATTATGTGAAAAGAAATGATAATGGGAAGAGAAGAGAAAACTGAAATTGTGATGAAAGTATAGCAAAATTGGTGTCTATTTATAGAGAACGAAAAATATGAATTTTGGTATTTTTTTTTTTGAGTTGTATTTTTTGAAATATTAACGTTACAAAATTTGTAACCTTAATAATCAAAGGGCGAATAGAAATAAGACAAGTGGCAGCAGGGGAGTGGACAGCAGCGCGCGTTAGTGCCACGTCGGCACGCGTCAGCTGCTGCTCCCCATTTTGTCGTTTTCCGCGCTGTTTCAACCACTTCAAGCGCGACACGTGGCGTGATGTTTTTTTCCCCCTGATTTCCTTCCCCTGCAGCTGCCAGCGTGGAAGATAATTTTGCCATGAATTTGGCTCACGAACCATTCGGAATTCCGAATGGTTTTGCCTCGATTCATGTGTGAACCTTTATCCCATTCATCATTAAGACAAAAATTAATGGTTCAAGCTTATGAACCATTATTTTGTTCATCATTAACAATGCTCTAAGATTTTGTTGTACGTTCTTATATTTGATAATTCATGTTTTTATGAGCTGCTTGCTTTAATTATGAGCATACAATGGAACAAGACATATGGCTAAATCATAAAGAAAGAAATTTTTAACAATCTGGTTTATGTAATCCTGTTTCTTTTGTTCTTTGTGGATGTATTGTTGCAGTTCTAATTTGTTCTAAGTTTTCCTGGTCACTACACAATTCGGAACCTCCTTGGTTGCAATTTATAAAAGAAATTAGTAGTTACTTTTTTTGAAATTGTTAATTGTCTATTATCTGTGGGTAGGAAAAAAAAAAGTTGGTAGAAACCTTGGAAATGGTAACATGGTAATATATTTTAAATACTGGTTCTCATCCCTCAAAGAGTAAATATTGTCAGTAACAATAAGAAAATGTTTATGCATATGTGTTGGAAAAGATAAGCGTGCTTTCTGTTGTACCTTAATATAATGAGTTTTAAAATATACTCTCTCTGTTTCTTTTTGTTATTCCTATTTTGACTACACGATTGTCAATGCACGTCTTTGACCTTAAATATCTTTCATTGTGTATTAGTAAAAATTAAGATTAAATATTAATAAAGTACTCATTAAGACAAATCAAACAAGACCGCACATGATAATATTTTTTATCATATTTGGGGAAGGAAATAAAACCATAGGGAGAATGAAAACTTCATTTGGAGTTTGAAATTCTCCCATAGTAATCACATTCGATGTAGTCGGAGAACGAAGTTCCTTAGTAATCTCACAACAATCTAACAATAAATTGATAAGTGTAAGTTGTGTTATTTTTTTTGATAAGTCATAAGTTACGGAGCTCTTTTATTTCTTCAATTCAATCAGAACAGTACATGGAAACGTTTGATACATCATACATGCATTGAGTAGAAAATCAAAACCAGGGCCAAAAACTTAACACTACGCTAGAAACTCAGCATCCCTTCTCAATCCTTGTTTTGCAAGAGAATTAGCCACATGATTAGACTCTCTTGCTTTGTGAGTAATGCGGAGGTTGAGCCATAATTTTCGAGCATTTTGTATGAAATTGAGAGGGAAAGAAAGATTCCATGGACCACCATAATCCTCCAAGCACCACTTCACCTTATTGGTGGAGTCTGACTCTATCATGATTAGTGTAAGTTTGTTATTACTCTTTCCGTTGTTTTTTGTAGACCATATTTGATTTTTTGTAGTCAAATAGCTTGGATTTTGACCAATATATTTGATTATGAAGCTTTTTGAGTTGTTCAGAACGTATGAAGTATATACTTAAATGAGTTTTAAGAAAAAAATAAACAAAATTTATTGACTAGTTAAACAATAATTTTTTTATCGTAAAACCTCAAATATAGTATTATATTTCTACATCTAAATATAAACTAGTATTTTAAAACGAAAGTAGTATTATCTAATCTTTGGATGATTTTGTCGTGTTAGGATTTCATAGGTAAATTACATCATCTATTCTCTTTGTCTTTTTCTTGCTATAATTCTTCCTAACACGTATATAAATTCAAGAAATGTACCATTGGCCTATTGGGGATTACTTCCACACTTTCGTCAATCCTAATTGCCTAATCAACCCTTCATCTCCTTTTTTATCTCTTGTGAAATTTAATGAAAGGCAAGCCCAAATTATCAAAAAAAAAACCCCTTCATCTCCTTTTCATGATTTGAACTGTTTCAAAGGCCCAACATGCATTTTTTTTTTTTGCATTGCGCTTGAGCCGCGATATTTATTTAGTGGAGGAACAAAAAAAAGGGTAAAATAAATTAAAATAGTGTGAGCAAAGGTGCGTTTTATTATGCTCAATTGCTCATCATCAACGAACAATGTGGGGAAAAACCGCCTTGACGAAGTATTCTACAGTACACATTTTTTTTTTTTTGACAGAGATATGGTTTCATTAATAATCAAAAGCCATGCGGCACTTACAGATATTTCCTAAGAAATCTAAAATTCCAACACAAATACATAACACCTTAAAACTAATTACATCACAGATTCGATCAACAATAGCCTTAATAAAAAACTTCATCTGAAGCAATACAATATGTGAGTTAGCACTAATTCGGCTTAAGATCCACTGATGTATAGTTGATTGGGTGAGAATACTTATGTGGTCCTCTAGAAACTTACAGTGATTATGAAACCCTAGATTTTCATTCCTCGCCAGACGAACAATCAAAGAAATTAATCTTCTACGCAACCTGCAATTACCAAATTCTAATCTTCCATAAGGGAAGAGAAGAAAGTCATACTCCAAACTCTCACTAAAGGAGAGAACAAACCCAAAAATTGGGAAGAAAACTCTCATAAAGAGAGAAGGAGGAGGATTATTAAAAACCAAACAATTGAAAACTAAGGAATTAAAGAAGGAATTGGGGCTTACCATCATCAAAGAGATGATGATGGTAGCCCATTGCGGCTGGAAAAAGAATTAGGATTTTTTTGGTTTTCAGAGAGAGAGAATACTTGAAACATTAAGGACATTCTACAGTACACATTATTATCCTAATTCTGTGCATTTTGGCCTTTTGGCCTTTTGGGTCGCAATACATGTAAGTTTATAATAAGAGTTGTATCATTTGAAACATCCATTTTTAATACGGTTATTTCACCAAATACCCCTGACAAATAAATTTATTCACCAAATACCCCCACTTTTTTCAAAATTCACCAAATACCCCTGACTTTAAAAAAAAATTCACGAGATACCCTTTTGTTGACAGACGTTAGTCCTCCGTTAGCGTTTATTTACAAGTTTGCCCTAAGTCAACCTAATTAACCCTAAGTCAACCTAATTAACCCTAAGTCAACCTAATTAACCCTCTCTCCCCTAACCCACAACCCCCCACCCCCCAACAACCCAACTACACACCGGACCACCACCCAACAACCCCAACCACCACCACCCAAATCCAACAACCTCACCCCCACGCCCCCTTCCCCTCCCCCCAGCCTCCCCCTCCCCCGCAGCTCCCCCCCCGCAGCCGCAGCCGCGCGTCTTCTCCCTCCCCATCCCCCTCCCCCAGCCTTGGCCAGCCGCGTCTTCCCCCTCCCCATCCCCCGCAGCCGCAGCCCGCGTCTCCCCTCCTCCCTCGCAGCCAGCCCGCGCCTCCCCCCTTCGAATCCCGAGCTCGCGTCTCCCCCCTCCCTCGCAGCCGCGAGCCGCGCCTCCCCCTTCGAATCCCGAGCTCCCCTACCCCTTCGAATCCCGGCCAACCACCCTCACCCCTTCGAATCCTAAGCCCACCACCCCCAATCCGCATAAAATTAGGGGCAAACTCGCCGGTGAAATATTCCTTCGAAAAGCGCAAAAGGTAAAGAACGCCGGTGAAATACTCCTTCGAAAAACTTCCGCGCGTGCGGGGAAGGGGCCGCAGCGGGGAGGGGGGGACTGCAGCGCCGGAGGGGGCTACGCATGGGGAGGGGGCCGCGGGAGGGGGACGGGGGCGGGCAAGGGGGGGGGGGGGCGGAGGGGGGAGCTGCGTGCGGGCGGGGTCTCACGGGAGGGGGAGCCGTGGGGGAGGGGTTCTTGTGGGGGAGGGGGGCCGGGGGGCTGGGGTTTGGTTAGGGTTACTTAGGTTTTTAGGGTTAATTATAGTTTTTAGGATTAATTAGAGTTGTTTAGGGTTAATTACAATTTTGAGGGTTAATTAGTTAATTAGTTAACGGATCACTAACGTCCGTTAGCCAAAAAGGGCATTTTTGGTATTTTTTCAAATGTCGGGGGTATCTGGTGAATTTTTTTAAAGGTCAGGGGTATTTGGTGAATTTTGAAAAAAGTGGGGGTATTTGGTGAATAAATTTATTTGTCAGGGGTATTTGGTGAAAAAACCGTTCTTAATATAACACATAGAAAAAGGGTAAAGTGATGATTAGGCCCCTTAAGTTTGCTCAAAAGTGAGATTAGGCCCCTCAAGTTTCACTTGTGGTGATTAACCCCCACAACTTTACACACTTATTAGTATATATAACCATTTTTTTCTTTACAAATGTATTTTTTTAGGAAAAATACCTGGGGAAAAAATTCAAAAATCATTTATATGATATAAAATATCTTAAATACATATAATTATACATATTAAGTACAAACATACATAAACAAAATAACAATTTCTTCACTGAACGCGCATCTCTTCTTCCTCATAGCCTTGCCAGATTACGCCCTAACACATAGACAATTTTGATCGTTGAATCTTCTTAATACGATACACAGGTAAAAGTCTTATATGGACCTGGTCCACACTAAATTAGTGTGGACCTAATGCTAATTCATGTGATTTATGAAAAAAAAAAGGTCACTATATAAAAAATAAATATAAAAAATGAGTAGATATAGATTCTAAGGTTTGATTATGTGAAAAAAAAAAATTACTATGTCACAAACTGAAAATTCCATCATGATAAACTAATGTAAGAAATAGTGACTATATTAAAAAAAACGGTCACTATAATAGAAAGTAACTATATAGTGTAATTTAAGATTTTTAAAAGATTACTATATGGGAACAAAAGACCACTATGTTAAATAAGTGGTTTTGGTCTACAATAATATTAGTGTGGACCAGGTCGACGCAAGACTAACTCCATAGACAGATACACTTAAGTAAACGCGTTACGCGCACACCGTGACACCGATGCCCGACCCCTTCGAGGTAAACAGTAAACTTGTCTCAACAATTTGAATCAATATTTCTGATATTGTTAATTTAGCTCCTCTAGCTCAGTTTGCTAGTATATCGCATGTTTCTCGTGTGTGTGTTGAACAGGCTCATGGACTTGCACAAGGGGCAAGTAAAGGGCTGTAATTTCTTTTGGTTTATGTTTTCATTGTAAAAAAAAAAATTCCCTTAAAAGTAAAATTTAAACAAATTCAAAGATTTTGTTACTCCCATCCTCTCATATTGATTGATGAATTTCGATCCTATATACTATTTACATAACTTTATTACAAAACTTTTTGTTTTTTCTATTCGAAATCTTTTTAAAAGACAAAAAAAAGTCAAAGTAGAAAGAATACTTTGAAACGAAGGGAGTTGTACACTTCTTCTGTTTTAAAATACGGGACACACTTATTCGGGCACGCTTGTCAATGCGTAACTTTAATTACTCTCTCCGTTCCTTATCGATGTTCTCAGTTTTACTTGTACACTTGTCAACGCATATCTTTAACTATTAATATATGTAACTGTGTATTAATAAAACTTATGAAAGTTTGATATTATTAAAGTAAATAACATCACACATGACTATGTTTTTCTTATACTATATGTTATGAAATTTTTAGAAGATCCTGTGTAATAATAAACAGTGTCAAGTAAGATTCGAAGTAGAAACAATAAGGAACAAAGGTAGTATTAATATCTCTAATTCTCTACATGTAAAACTTACAAAAATTGATATTATGAAAGTATATATATCGAGGCGAATATAACAAGATCCTACATGACTATTCTTTTTCTTATCTAAATAGTCAACAGATAATGTGTAGATAGTGCAAAAATATAACCGTGTAATCTATTTTGAAATGGAGGAAGTATATACTCCCTCCGTCCCTTAATAGAGTGCCCATTTCTTTTTTTGGACACTATTCAAAGGTAAAGAAAGCCCTCAAAAAAAAATTCCAATATATAAGAAAAAACATAGTCATGTGGGGTCTTGTTTGATTCGTCTCATTGCGTACATTAAGAAAATCAATCTTTTATAACTTTTACTAATATGTAATTAAAGATATTAACGATACAAAACGTGCATTGTCAAACGTTAATTGGAGAAATGTGCACTCTATTTAGGGACGGAGTGAGTAATATTTATGGATATATCTCAATGCATGTTTGCAAAATATCAACTTTGTAGAATTTTTAGCTGATAATTGAAGATATTGATATTCAAAGTTATGCATGAGCATGTGTGAAATTCAAAGTATATCAATCAATATGAATAAAGAAAATAAACATATCCGAAGAAAGAAAAATCTATAATTGTCTAAGCTATAATGGAATCTAACTAGGCTGTATTAATTGATACAATTCCTAAAATGGCATGGTCCCAACTCCCACCAATGTAATATTATCACTATGGGAAAACCAACAATGATAAAGAAACAATGTATCATAACTACAATTTTTGTTTTAAAAGTCACACTACCAACTAGTCAACTACCAACTATATAATAGAGAAGTCAAATAAAACCCTTAAAAACTCTATACCGGTCAAACTGTATCGATTAATATGTGGGACGGAATACAGATTCAATTTAATATTTTTCGTTGGCATTATCCTCCGAAGAATGACGTATAAGTAAAAACTCTTAAATGTTTTTGGAAATCTATTAGATTCTTGGTTCTTTACTTGTAGCTTTTGCAAAAATACTTCAAGTTTCATATTGTTTGAGTTCTAATAAGTTCATTGAGTTTTAGGAGATGTATAGCTTTTAAAAAATACTTGCAATTTCATATTGGTTGAATACTAATTAATCAGTTCATTGAGTTTAAGGAGACGAATTGATGTTGAGCTTTTTATTTATTGTAAACGTAGATATGATACATTTGATACTTAGGAGATAGCTAGTATATATTGCGTTTCTTTTCTAGAATATCAGCACATAAAAAAAGAGAGGATTGTGGACAAAGGATCTCTCTTTAATAGAGCCTGTCAAAGATTTCTCCTTATACAAAAAAAAAAAGTTATTAAACAATGGCATTATAAAGATTACATTAACAATTGTAGTATAGAGAACTCAAAGAAAATTGGACAAAATTTCCTGGCAACCTAAAAATGACGGCCCAGGATTACATATTATAGACGATGCCGAAAACATTAGAAAAAAAAATACAAGATCCAGAAAGAAAGGAAAAAGAATCAAGGATGCTTCAGAACCAAGGGACTTTCAGCAATGAGGTTCAACAACACAATTTGAAGCAATTGCAGCTTAAGATAGACATACAGAGCTCTGAACGTGGAACGAAGCCGCCATGCTGTACGAATGTATACTTTCTTTAGCGACGAGATGATCCCATTGTCGATTTTATTCCCTATTCTTGAAGAAAACAATTTTCCGGTTTTATAAAATTTTAGAAAAAAGAGCAAAAAAGAAAAAAGTATCTCTCAATGTAAGTCACAATTCCCGCAGTAAAAACTTCTGTACAGCTCAAAGTGTCCTGAATGAAGAAGTTCTCCTCCTTTCAAGTTTCAGCCTTCTGCTAGTATCAATCTTAATAGGCTTTAACAACCGCTCTGTTCCGATTTCCGACTGAAGAGAGGATTGCAACTGCCTTAGATGATCATTGCACTGTTTATGGCCAGTAACAGAAGAGCTATTGATATTCTGTTCTTCTGGAATTACCCGTCTCTGATAAGTCGAAAGCCATTTAGCTTGTAAATAAGCAAGGGATCTCCATGGAGGAAGAGGCATGGAATTCTGTTTTAGAGAAACCCTAGCAGCTTCAGCCATAACTTGGAGGAACTGTTTCAGCTTTATCAAGGAGCCAACAAAAGCAACCGGAAGAGAGTTCAAAATTTTGTCATAGGATTCAACAGCTCGGGCTATCTCAAAGTGGCTTCGGAAATCAATGTCGATTATCACACGTTCAGTACTTCCGTCATTCAAGTAATTCAGCACGTCTATGTATTCATGGTCACCTTCAGTGAGGGGAATAATGAAAAAACTCAATTAGTTTACTTCTACCATACTTCTCTTTTAGATACATCATTCAGAATATCATAAGCAAGAATTAGATAGTTTCCCATTAAAAAAAAAACTATTGAATAAAACAGTTCAATGGCTTATATTTTAACCAGCAAGCTCCTAAAGACATGGATTGGCATTTCCCACTAAAGACACTGTTAACTTTCATCCCACATGCATACTTCCAAATTACAGCCAGCACATTCTATCTCTGAATTGCCCGACATTGGGCATGAATTGAACAAATTTTGGCAAACATTAACCATGAACTACAACGGCCAACCGCCAATGTTGGCAACATTCAACATATAGGACACACGTGTACCACTGAATGAAGCCTCTTATTTACAATTTTTTACCAACATCCCACATGCTTGTAAAAAGAAAAGAAATACAAAGTACAAGAATTAGAGAAAAGATATTCCAAATAACAGAAATGGACAGCTCGAAGGCAAAGAAAACAAAATGGGACGCCGGTAAGGCAAAAAAAAGAGAGCTACAAAACATCCAATAAGTTCATTGAAGTGATGAGTCGAATATAAGAGATGCAATTATTTCATAGCCCATGAACCAGGAAAACCAATTACTAAACCAAATTGCCAAAATTGATTGTTAGAAATAAAGTAATATAAAAGGTCAATAGAAGACAAAATATCATTGTGGATAGGCTCAAAATATATTATTATTACGAGATTTTAAGGAAGTGACTTATACCTCCAGGCACCTTGTTAATGCCTTGCCATTTTGAAGCACACACTGCTGCATCATAGCCTGACGATCGGAGAAGCTTCACTAAAGAATAACGAATACAGCTTCCATTGCATAGACCAGATTTAACAAGCTGAAGGTCCTTTCCACCCATAGAGAGTAAAAGAGATTGGACCACAGACTGCAGGTCACTCTCATACTGATCCACCGAGCGCTTGAAGAACTGCACGAAAGCAAGAAGCATATGCAACAGAGATTAGAGAAGAACTCAACAGTCAAAACAATAGCTACAAGAAAAGTTCTTGAGAGGACAGGAAAATCATATCATGAGACGTTGGCTCTCTCAAGACTCGATAATCATTTTTGTGCTAGTTACACACATACAGCATTCAAGACGACCGAAATCAAACATGCAGATTGCAGCATTTACCTTTCAAATATCGAATCTCATGTGCACAGAATCAACAAAATTAAACTTGAAATTTGGCAATACAAAAAGAAAAAGTACAATTCAGTACAAAAAGAAAAAGTACAATTCAAACTAAAACTACATTAGTATTCCCTTAAAGAAAAGTTTCAATGATTTCAGGAATTTCATTCCTGCTTTTTAAAGCAAGTACTCCATTATACAAGCTTTCACATATGCAACATTTCTTTTGAAGTGAATTCCCGTAAATTCCTAACCGTAACGGTAACGTAGCTACACAAGTCATCGTCAAATCACAAGAAAAAAACAATTTCACAACCGAATTTTAGAACTATCAACCATTCCATCAAAATTCAACCCAAAAAAGAAAAGAAAAATAGGTCATTTATAGCTAGCAGAATTCACTGCACTTTTCCTTATAAAGCATTGTACAATTCAAAATCATAGCTCAAACTAAAATTAACATATAATATTCACTTCTTCCATACAGACAAGATCAATAATTTCAAAATCGAATATTATCCTCTGGTTTGCAATCAAGTGGAATTCACGCAAAAAGAACATTTTACTCTTTAACTTCCCGCAAATTCCTAACGTAACCGCAAAGACATTGAGAATATCACTGTTACAGCTCAAAAAAAACAAAATCTATAGCAAAAAAAAAAACACAAATTTCCAAAACAACCAAAAATTCGCATTAAAATGAACTGATTAAAACAGAAATCCTCGTCTAATCGATTCAATATTGAAAAGATGTATTCAGTTCCACAATTGTTTGAAGTAATTTCCCGCAAATTAACTGTAACAGCTCTAAAGCTCCACAAATTTAACCATTTCAATCAAAATTCAACCAAAAAATACATCTAATCTATAGCAAAATAAAAAAAAAATCCAAAACAATCAAACATTCGCATTATAAATCAGCTGATTAAAACAAAAATCCTCAACAAACGGATTTTCTCGAAAAGAATTATTCAATTCCACAATTTTTCTGAAGTAATTTCCGTAAATTAACTGTAACAGCTCTAAAACTCCACAAATTTAACCATTTCAATCAAAATTCAACCAAAAATTCAATATAATCTATAGCAAAAAAAAAACAATCAAACATTCGCATTAAAAACAGCTGATCAAAACAGAAATCCTCAGCTAACGAATATTACTGAAGTAATTTCCCGTAAATTAACTGTAATAGCTCTAAAACTCCACAAATTCAACCATTTCAATCAAAATTCGACCAAAAAATCAATCTCTTCAGCTGATTAAGAGTAAGAAAAGTACCGAAATCTTGTCGGCAAGGTGATGAAGTTCGGAGAAACCAGACTCACCATCACTGCTACACCAAGAATCTGCACCATAACTTCCATTATTCTCCAGAAAATCGCTCACCATTACCGCCAAGTCATGCTCGCTTTCATGGCTGAACTTTCTCTCTCCTCCACCACCTCCACCTCCTACCGTCCTCCTCCATATATCTCCGACAGGACTACAAACCCTAACTTCCATGTTTCCGACCTCCGTCGACGCCGGAAAAACCTTCGCTCTTCGATCAAACCTCAAATTCCCCAGCCTGAAATCCTAATTTTCACCTCTTCTTCTTCTCCGTAACATTCAATTGAATTCGTAAAATTATGAATTATTTCCTTGAATTATATCAAATATTCAAAGTTCTTCCGCCGAATTTGACCAGAGAAAAATAAAAAAAATTGTGTAACGAAAAATCAAAAATATATAACTGAAATTGGTTATACTTATATGTATGAATATGAATCAATATGAATCAATGAATTAATGTGTATAGTATTTGTTTTTGAAATGAATTTAAATGGATTAATTTGATCCAAAGGGTGTGTTTATGAAAAAAATAATATTTGGAGAGAGAAAAAAAAGAAGGTACATACCCAAAGGATGAAGAGACCGAAAGGAAATGCAAAAAGTGGTCATATAAAGAGGGTGGGAAAGACTAAAGAGGGAGGATGTGAAATGACGATATTGCCCTCGCTTTTTCCAGTAAAATGGAGTTGTTAATTGATTAATAAATGATTTTATAATTGATTGTTTTTACAGTGGAGCGGGAAGCCGCGAAGTTTTTGGATTATATTTTGAATTTGGACTGTAGAACAGGGCAGGTTCTTTGGCATTTTTTTTTACTGCTTTTGCCATTTTTTAAAAAGTTTACTTCAAATAGAATTTTAGTTAGTTCCTCATCTTTCTTTCTTCGAGTCAATTTTTTGCATTTTTAACCAAATTTTTATTAATTACATGGATCTGTTAGGCAAAACTAGTTGTTAGTTGTTAGTTGTTAGCTGTAGAAGTAGTTGTCAGTTGTTGTATTATGGTCTGTTCTGTTCAACTTATTTTGTCTTATCTTATCTTATCGTATCTTATAAGATCTTATAAAATCTTATCTGATCTGATCTGATCTTATCTTATTTTATCTTATCTTATAAGATAGTTTATTGAATGTGTGTAACATCTTTTTTATCTTATCTGATTTTATCTTATTTTATCTTATCTTATTTGATCTTATAAAATCTTATATAAGTTAAAATAAGTTGAACAGAACGGACCCTTAGTTGTCATTTTGTCAGCTGTCAAATACTTCTATTAGCTATTAGAGTTTGGCTCTGAAAATAATTTTGTGATAATTAGTGTTTGGTAAAACTAGCTGTTAGTTTAATTAATAAAATAACAAAAGTGAACTATATTCAATCGTTAAAGGCTATTCCAAAAGCTACTTCACCAAACACCACTTTTCACCATTATTAGAGTTTTGGCTTAGTCCAAACATTAAAAGTTACTTCAAAAGCTATTGCCAACTGCCAAGCACACCCTAAGGGAAGTTTGGACGAAAAAAACATTAATTATGCAAGTAATTAGTAGATATGACTATAAAAAAACAATAATATATAATTTGTGTTGGCATTTTATCTAGTGTGTAGTTCTTCATAATTTTGTTCAATTGGATAACATATCACGTAATTGATAATTACTTGTTGTTTTCTCTGTTTTTTCTTAATTGCAATTGTTTAACTTTAACATTTGTGAATATAGTCTTAATATAAGGAGTATATCTTTTACTCTTTTAAACTAAAAATATTTAACAAATGCATAATACTCCATATTTTTACAAAAGAGAGTAATATCTTAAAGGCCAAAGTAAGAAAGTATAAGTGGTAAACAAAGATAGCAACACGAGTTCTGATGACATTATTATAAAATTAAATGACTACATTAAACAAGGGTGAAGATATAAAATATTCTCATTAAATGTTATGCCTTGGAGAGCAAGGTAAAGTTTTTTAGATTAGAGGGAGAGAGGGGAAGAGGGAGAATAAGAATCTTGTAGAGGAATACACTCTATGATTGGCTGAAGTGAAACATCCAAACGCGCCTCTCACGGCTCCCTAAAAGGAAAATTACAAGTTTACTATAGTTGGATTTTCTCTTTTGAAGACAATGACGATATGTCGACATGTCTTGATCATCTTTAACTAGTTAACTCTCTTAGGTGGGACCAACAGCTATTACATTGCTTATAAATGGATTGGATGACTTTGGGGAGTAAAAAGTATCTATTTTTGTTCTTATCCCTTTTTAAGAAGAGTTCTAATAACTTCGTTTTTGTTGTAACTTGTAAGAGAGGGGATAAGTTCTTTTGGGCATAACTTCAATTCAGTTTATTTCAGCTTATTTCAGTTCAGTTCAGTTCAGTTTAGTTTAACTATTTTTCTCTCACAATTTTACTTCAGTTCAGCTCAATTCAATTCATCATGTTTCAATTATGTTCAGTTCATTCCAAAAGAACAGGGACTTAGGCTTAAGCCCCAACAAGAAAGAAAAATTCAAATAAATTAAATGTGGCCAAGCCACTCCACACGTGTTTGCGTTCATGATTCTCGTCAGCTGCGGAGGGGGGATTTTGTAAAATAATGACTCTTTCTGATAATTTCACTCCATAGTTAGCTAACCAATTCGAGGCACGATTAGAGGACCTCGCACTAAGGGTCTAATACAAGTTGTATATAAACAAGAAATAAAAATTACAAGAAATTAAACGTGGCCCAACCACTCCACTAGTGTCTTCGTTCATGATTGTCATCAACTCCAAAGGGGGGTTTTGTAAAATAATGACTCTTTTATATAGTTCAACTCAGCGATTAGTTAACCAATCGAGGTACGATTACCTTCCCTAAAGATATGAATGAAGAGGACCTCCCACTGAGGATCTAATGCAAGTTGTATATAAACTTAATTATATTGTTTTAGAATAGTACTTCCTCCATTGAAAAATAAGTGAAACACTTATCTAAAAAAGATCTCACATAACTTAAAAGAGAGAAAAGTTTCACTTATTTCAGAAAAGAAGCGTTTCACATGTCTAAGAACGGAGGAAGCATTAATTTACAGATTTTTGACATAATAACGTGTTAATTAGTGTAATTAATGAGTACTTATTACTTAATTATTTTATATGAATATTTAACTTCTTATATACAATCCCTTTCAACTTAATTTATTCATTTTCCTAATTCTTATTCATTGATAATTCCAATTTCTTATGAAATTTCACCTTCTATAATCTACAATATAGAGAAATATAATCAACCAACTTTTTAAATACGTGAGAAGTATAATTTTAGGGAATTCAATACTACATTATGGTTAAAATATCTATAATTCATCAAAATCTATGGAAATCACCCTTCAAATATAAGAATATATTTATATTGCAATTTCGTGAGAAATCTAACTTCATGAATTCAACATAACACACCACTAACATTATTCATATTCCATAAATTAACCATACACATCAATCATCCTTAAGAATTATCCAAAATGACACCACATACTAATCTTATCCAATACCTACTCCGCACGTTATATACAAATCTATAGCGTATAAAGTAATTGCTTGAAATGTTGGGATCATGGGATAAGCTAGTGGAAATTTTAATATTTTGGATCTATTACTTTTATTTTCCGTATTCTTTGCATTTTAGCCATTGACAATTACAATGAGCTATGAATGATTAATTAGTCGGTTTTTCCTTTGTTTTGTTTAAGCAATTTCTATTCAATTAAACTAATACTTTGGCATCATGTGTATGATATGGTTTTGGATAATGTACAGCTTTTCCTTGACCCATGAGGGAGATGTTAAAGTCAATGCATTCTATTCCGCAACTAGAAGAGTCTTAGGGAGATGTTAAAGAAAAGTAATGCATCAAAATATCAACACAGGGTTGTCAGTCTACCTTGAAGTCGTCTCATAAGCTATATAAGTTCTACTCCAATTTTAATAGGATGATTGGGTATAACAAAATCTAGAGGTGATCAACTCCAGCCCGGTCCGCGGGCCCGTCCCGGTCCGGTTTTTGAACGGGTTTGGACAGATTTTTTTGGCCCGGCCCGTTTTTTTTTCGGGCTTTGGACAAGCCAAAAAAGTTTTTTTGTCTAAATTTTGGCCCGGAAAAACCCGCTCGGTCCGGCCTGAAATAACGGGTGTTGGGCACAAAATTTCGGCCCGGATTTGGGCCCGGACCGACCAATGGGCAATTTTATTTAACCGCGGCCCGACCCGGCCCTTGATCACCTCTAACAAAATCGTATCCACTAAAACTATTGAAATTTTAGCCCTTTATTCTTATAGACTAGTTTTGTCTATTGATTTAATTGAATTTTAGAAACATAAAAAATTGGAGAAAATACTAGTTTCAATAAACAAATTGTCATTGAAAATTAGTTAATTAGTCATCTTCTTCCTTTCGGAGTATTGTTTCTTTGAATCCCTAGATTTTGTTATCGCCATTAACAAAGATTTGTGAATATAAAGTCAATCAATATATAAATTTTAGGAAAATTTGCCAAAAAAAACCTTTTAAAAGTTCAATTTTGTAAAAAAAAACCTTTTAAATCATTATTTGCAAAAACAAACCCCAAACTTAACTTTCTTTGCAAAATGAAACCTATTACCATTTTCCGGTGTGGTTTTTGAGATGCATAAGGATGGTCCTTCTATCTTTCTTTAACCCCCTGTTTCCATTAACTGCAGCATCACCCCTATGCATCTCAAAAACCACACCGAAAAATGGGAATAAGTTTTATCTTGCAAAAAAATTCGGTTTGTGGTTTGTTTTTGCAAAGAATGCTTTAAAAGATTTTTTTTTTTTTGCAAAATTGAACTTTGAAAAGGTTTTTTTTGACAAATTTTCCTAAATTTTACTATACAAATTTATTTATGTATAAATTTTGATTATAGTTTAATTAAAAAGTCAACTTAATAAATGATGTAGATCTAAGATTAAAAATAAATGGTTCAATTTACACAATTTTATTATAGCCATTTTAAGATTTTCCTAATAGTAAGCCTGTGAGTTATTTAAACTCGATATATATGAAATTTTTTATGTAATTAACATAGTAAACTTAAAATCAAATTATTAGCTAATATACTATTGTCAAAATGTTGGCTTTTTAACCAGAATGACAAAATATTCTACCAAAATAAAATATTTTGTATTTATTGAGTAAGATTACGCATAATTAACGCTAATCAAATTTATTGAATATCTGGATTGATAAGAACAAGGCTGTACTAAACTCCACATTTGTTAGAGAGCCCACAAACAAAACCGTTTTTGGACAATCCAAACTTGGATCACTTGAAAGATTACCTTAGCTGTAGATGATATTGTGAGCGAGCCAAATATGATGACATATCATAGTCCGAGCTTTAACATGAGCTATATATTGTAAGAACTAGTCAAATTCAACTTAAATTAAGACAAATATTGTACTCTTTGTTTGAAAAAATTGCTTAAACTATGCCTTTTATGGTCAAACTTGCAAAATTTGTCGTATATCCTCAATGATATATACATCAATATATTATTATGTAAATTTGAAATAAATTTTTCCAATTTTCAAACTACCAACTTTTTTTTATAAGGTAAGAAAAATAACATTAGGAAACTCGCTCGAGGGGAACTCCAAATGCGTCAGTTACAGGGATATATAGAAGATAGTCAAGAATTATTACAAGGAGTGAAAATAAAAATAATGTGAATGGTAAAATGGGTATACTTCAAAGATAAAAATAATAAACAAGTGGTTCGATTTAGACCTCAATCTTTTTGGTTTATCGCTAATCGCAAAGACCTCGCCTTGCCGTTATTAGCGTGCATACCTAGCCGTTAGTTGCGAGATTCTAGCCTTTCTAGTTGATTACTTCCTTGATTTTCTCCCTTAATCTCTCATTTTTAGTTTTCCCTTTGCCTTGTTCTTATAAAAGGGTTGCTCCCTTCTTCAGTTTCTACAGACAAAAAGTCGAAAGTCTCATCTCACAAAATGTTCTCTCTGATATTGGGCAAGTTATGATCTCCATCTGTTGTTTGTGAGTGCACACGAACTACAGATTCGTGCTAATCCTGGAGGATGGTTGTGGTGATTCTACTTGCACCAGGGTAGCGCGAAATCGTCTTTTTGAACAGTGGTCATCCCACGTTGTGACAAATTCATTCGGTTCCTCGATTTGCTAAGTTCATTTACTGCTTTTATTGCGGCATACACTAGCAACAATTACTTTATTTTAGGTTAATATTAGTTTGACAATGTTTATTTAGTCAAACTTAGCTCAATCAGTTAAGCTCGAGCTAGCCTGTTTGGGTGATTTATATAATTTTATAAACCGATAGCTAAACAAAATGTAGACTAAAAAGAAACTACAAATTCTTAGGTGCTCCCTAAAACAACTAGAAATATGTACTCCTAAGCACATTCTTTGGCACATTTGTCATAGATTTTGCTCAAATAGCAAAATGTAAAATATGCAAAAAAAATGTACGAGGGAGCACTTAGTTCTAGTTGTTCTTAGGAGCACTACGGAAACTTTGGCAAGAAACGAAGGGAGTATTAGTTAATCATTACATAGGTACTTTTCTGTGATGATTATATTACACCATTATTAATCAAATGAAAGTCCGGGTTATCAGATACTCCCTCTGCTTTTTTTTATTTGTTACATTTGTTTCCTTGGGAATGAAGCCACTACTTTGACCGATTATTTTGATTATTTTATAAGTAAAAATATAGTCATGTGTGATCTTGTTAGATTTGTCTCGACGTGTAGATTTATAATATCAAATTTTTATAATTTTTACTTAAACGAAATAAGAGATATTAAGAGTTAAATAATGCTTTGAAAACCGTGCACAACAAATGTAGCAAATAAAAAAAAGCAGAGGGAGTATAATCTTACTTTCAACCAACAAAATATTCGATCCCTTTAAATAAAAGGAAAAGTGTTTAGTCCAACAGATAATATAACACAATGAGGGGGGAAAAAGATAATTAACAAGAGGATTTTCCATTAATCAAAGAATCATCCAAAAAATTTAAGTCAAAATATTAGATCGTATGTTGAGGGAATAATCAGACATTAAGATCGCCAATTCGATATAGCTGGCATAGGTTAGCACCTGGAAAGAGCTTAAATTAATTATCATTTTTAGTTAATTGTTTATATTGCTGTGGGCTATAGAATAGGACATCTGGAGCTGCAGATTAGGTTTCTTTAATCTAAATGCTAATATGATTAAGTCAATGCTCTAATTAAAAAGGAGTATAATAAATAAAATAATGTAGGTATTATTAGATTTTAAGTAGCAGAAATCAAGTCAAACAAAAATTCCCAGTTCACACCCAGTCTAGATTCAGGAATTTGTTTTTAGAACTTTTTTTTTACTAGATTTTAGTTGACCTACTAACTTGTTGGGTACGGTGAACTATACAATTAACATCATATTTACTCTTAAACAAAACTTTGAGGTTGTACATACTACATAACATGCCCTCTCCATACTTAAAGGTCCCTTAAGTTTTTCAAAATAATACGAGTACGACACTCTAATACTGCATTAAGATTATGTATCGAACACATGATCTCTTGTTTAAAGTGTAAAAGAATTTGTCTTCCAAACTCTTTCATCTTTATTATCATACTTTAGTTAGAAGGTATTCTAGATTTTCTTTTCTTAGTTTCTATCTTCTTGTACGTTTTCGCGATGTCAAAAAAATAAAATTCTAACAAGTTTAGCTATTTTCTTTTCGTAACTTTTGAGATCTTTTCTCTGTGATTTTGAATTTTTAAGGGTTGCGGTCAAAAAACGCAACCTTTGGCCTTTTTTCCTATGTATCATAATAGTTTGCTCTATGCATAATATACGACATGTGATGACTTGGGACATCATTGAGCCATTTACTAATTTTATATTTTTATAAAGTGTGACAATTTTTGTAGATGACATCGCAAATATGGATATATGACTTATAGGAGCATAGTTTTTCAATTCAATCACTGTCTGGATTTGTATTAAGAAAAGGTCTATGCTTGACTGAGATCATGATGCACTCCATAGCTAACCACTTTTACGTCTCAATTGAGCATAAGATCGACATATTTTGAATTATTCTAACCTTAAGTATCATACTCTTTCATATAAAAACTTGAACTAAATAACTAAAATCTGTTCAAATTTTAGTATTTCTAGAAAAGCACTAAATATATATAGCAGCTAACATCTCTTCAAGTTTCATAGTAGATGTATAGTTACATCTCTATTTTCAAAAAATAATCATAATATAAAACAGGTTTTGAATGAATGTTATATTTGCATTAGCTTATACTTCGTTGGTCCTATTTTATCTACCAAAGTTTTATTGTTCGAAGTTGTTTCAATTATTTGCTACATACCTATTTTAGTAATAGTTTTCTGTATATGTGGGCCTTACATCCACCCACTCACTTACCTTCTCTCTACTTTCTTACTTCCTAAAAACCATTGTGGTACACAGATCGGAACTGAAGTAGTTACAAAATTTTAAAAGGTGGAACATTTGAGTTGCATTTGGTTCGACAATGAACCCTTTTCTATGCAAAATGATTTTTCAAACAAAACCACGATTATAAATTAACTTTCATTTGTTTGGTTCTTGGCAAGAGTGAGGAAATCAAATAATGAAATGAGAAGGGAGATAATGGATGGGAGAAGGGAAAGACGAAGGCAAATAATAGGGATATAAATGTGATTTTTTTTAAAAAAAAATATTTGCTAGAGTTGAAGAGGAAATCAAAGAATGAAACGAAAAGGGAGATAATGGATGGGAGAAGGCAAAGATGACGCAAAGAATAGGGATATAAATGCGAACCTCTTAAGAAATAAAACATTTTCCACTATTGAGATAGTGTTTTTTCACCATTTACATATCAAACAAAAAAAAACGTAAATCACTTTTCTTGGAATTTTGTTTCCCTAATCAAACACCCACTCACGTTCCGTCGTAATTAAGTTGTGAACCATCTAAATTGGTCATGAATGAGTTACATTTTCTAATAAAAATAATACCAATTTGCTCATTGGCAACCAAGGACATTACTAAAATGGGTTTCAAAATGTCGACACACCAAATGAAATTCATTCATGCAGCTTTCTCTTTAATACTTATGGATATTATCCAAACAATAACTTAATACAAAAAAAAAAAGACAATAAATGAAGAATGGGACTCTTCACATGTTCTTGGATCACTACCAGTAACAACTTTGAGATCAATCTTTTTTAAAAGACTCCAACTATAGGGTAGGGTAGATACTAGATAAAGTAGGGACAAAGGGAGCACAAAGTACCCAATTCAAAGATCTAAATGAGGCATATTCGTATATGCTAGAAGTCTAGTGGAGTACTTCCCTTCTTTTATTTAAGCACATAGTATTAGCTTTTTTATTGTATTTGGTTAGTTTGCTTTCTTCGAGAGATTGCTTCTGGCTATTAGATATCTTCTCACAAGATAAATAATACTTCTAAGTTCTAACATACTCCTTCCATTTCATAATATAATGGTCTTATTTAATAATGAGATATTTAGGAAAAAAAGTAGAAGTTTGATTTTATATTAAAGAATTTAACTAATCAAGTCTTTAATTTGAGTTAAAAAGATGTTTCAAATAGCTAATTGGGCCCAAAAAGCTCTTCTAGAAAAAGTTGGAGGAGGAGCTTTTTGACATTAGATATTTTTTTTTTTTGAGGGAAACCCATGAAAGGGGGATCATATTATATCTTTTAACGCAATAGAAATAACATCATCCGGGACATCATCCACCCATAAACGTCTACCTATCTCCCAAGGTTGGAGATGAGCTAACATGTGAGCTACCGAATTCCCGGTGCGTTTTACAAACGACCAAACAACCTTATCAAAAGAACTAATTAAATCTAGTACATCATCAATTATTAAATCAAAATCACTAGAGCCCCCTTTCCCACTCCTCAAAGCTTGAATAACCAACAAACTATCGCTTTCAACTTCCACACGATCATAACCCAGCTCCAACGCCACCTTCACACCATAATATATCGCCTTTGCCTCCGCTACTCGGGTCTCCCACGCCACATGAAACTGGTATGTGCCAGCAGCCTGCACCACACCCGAAGCATCCCTGCACACCACCCCTATCCCACACCCCAACGACCCCACAAAACCAGCATCGACATTTACCTTGATCCACGGGTCTGCAGGCTTGGTCCACGAAGTGGGGTGAATCGAGCTAGCAGCACGCACGACTGATGGAGTTGGACGAGTCTCCAGCACTTCCCTGCTAATTTTCAGCGCATAGGCTAGCGTATCCCCAGGATCATCACCTTCATTTGCCATCAAGACACGGCACCTGGCTCCCCATATCGCCCACGCCGTAGTCAGGAACACACTTAGCTCCTCATCCTCCATCTTCTCAAAACACCTGCCCCACCAATCCCCCACAGACCCACCCCCCTCACACAGCATCCCATCGTGCAAGCTGCGCCTCCACACCTCCTTAGCCATCGGGCACCTTAATAGCGCATGTAGGCAGCTCTCCTCCTCCTTTCTACACAACTCACATACCGCATCATAGCTGGGAATCCTCCTGCTCAACGCTAATCTGGTTGGCAAAGCGTTCGACACGGCCCTCCACGCGAATAATTTGACACGAGGTAACATCTTTAAACTCCATATCTTCTTCCATAAATCTATCACATATGAGGGAGAAGCTTCCTGCTCATGATTCGAATCACCCCATAAAGCTCTGTACGCCGACTTCACCGAATATTGCCCATCTTTCTCAAGGTCCCAACAAATAGTATCTTCCGGCAACCTCGAACTAAGTGGAATGTTCATCACTCTCTCAACCTCAAAAGGAAGAAATATTTGATCCATTAATTCTCTATTCCACGTCTTAGTAATCGGGTGTATCAAATCAGCCACCAAGGAATGAGTATTCGAATTACCTCTCGGGGATAAAATCTTTCGTGTCTGAGTTCCGGGGATCCATGTATCATGCCATACCTTGATTCGTTCCCCATCACCTACTCTCCACCTAACTCCTCTCTTCAACACCCATTTTGCCTCCCAAATGCCTCTCCAAGTATAGCTTGGATTTGAACCCAGTTCAGAGCTCATATACGATGAGTGAGGGTAATACTTAGCTTTTAAGATTTGCTCAAGTAAGCTTCCCGGGTGCATTAACAACCGCCAAGCTTGTTTTCCAAGAAGAGCCCAATTAAACAGTTTCATATCTCTGAATCCCAGACCTCCCTCAGCTTTTGGCCTGCATAATTTCTTCCATGCCATCCAGTGAATTTTTCTTTCCCCATTTTTTTGCCCCCACCAGAACTGTGCTATCAAGGATCGAATTTCATCACAAAAAGAAGATGGAAACTTAAACACACTCATCGCATAGGTAGGGAGAGATTGGGTCACAGCCTTTATCATAACCTCCCTGCCAGCTTTAGAAAGAATCATCCCCTTCCACCCTTGAAGCTTTTTCCAAAGTTTTTCTTTCACACCCTTTGTAATTACCTTCTTTGAGCGCCCTACCGTGGTAGGTAGCCCAAGATACCTATCATGCACATCAACCACTCTAACACCCATTTTTTGCACAATTTCACCCCTTCTCTGCACCCTAACTCCCCTGCTGAAAGAAAGAGTAGTTTTCTCAAAATTCACCTGTTGACCTGACGCCAGCTCATACACCCTTAAGGCTTCCTGAATAGCATCAGCATCCCGAATAGTAGCTCTTGAAAAAATCACACAATCGTCCGCGAAAAGTAAATGGTTCACAGAAGGAGCGGTGGGGGCCACCTTGATACCTCTAATCAAATTATTCTCTTCTGCTCTCCTCAACAAATGAGAAAAGACCTCAGCACATAAAATGAACAAATAAGGCGAGATAGGATCACCTTGCCGGATACCTCTGTTAGGAGAGAACTCTTCAGTAGGTCTGCCATTAATTAGAACAGAGAAAGACACAGACCGCACACAACACATCACTCTACTACTCCACCCCGCATCAAAGCCAAATCTGTCCAACACGGCTTCTAAGAAATCTCATTCAACCCGATCATAAGCTTTTGACATGTCTAACTTCAACGCCATACTCCCCTCAACATTTTGCAAATTTTTCATATAGTGAAACAACTCAAAAGCTACAAGGATATTATCTGTAATCAAGCGCCCTGGAGTAAACGCACTCTGATTAACAGCAATAATCTTATCAAGAAAGCTCTTAAGTCTATTAGCCAGCACCTTTGACACCAACTTATAAATAACATTGCAGAGAGAAATAAGGCGAAAATCAGACATACGATCAGCTTCACTCTTTTTGGGGATAAGCACAATAAAAGTCTTGTTTAAGAAGCTAGGAATTTGAGCCCCTCTAAGAATACCAAGTACAGTATCTGTAACAGACTTACCAACAATATGCCAGTATGTCTGAAAAAACATTGGACACATCCCATCAGGTCCCGGGGCTTTGATCGAATGCATCTGGCTTAGCGCCAAATTCACCTGCTCCTCCCTATATTCGGCCCTCAAGACCGCATTCATATCTGCCGTAACGCGAGCATGAAACCCCTCCAAAGCCTGCGAAATCAAAGATGGGTTTGCCGAAGTGAACATGTTACGAAAATATTGCACTGCATGCCTTCCCACCTCCTCATTACCCACGTGTTCCAGGCCCGAATCATCCTTAAGCAGATTGATGCTATTTTTCTGCTTTCTAGCCGAGGCTCGCTGGTGAAAAAACTTTGTATTGCGATCTCCCTCCACTAACCACAAAGCTCTCGACCTTTGCTTCCAGTAGACTTCTTCATGCTGAACCAAATCTTCTATCTCACGAAGCAAACACCTCCTCCTCTCAATCTGACTAGGCGTGAGATTTCCACCATTCAACTTCTTTAATTTTTTCCGTTTCTTCTTTAGCTCTCGGAAAATTGGCCCAAATTTGTCTTCCCCCCACTTCTTTAGCGTGGCAGCACATCCTTCCAAATTCATCTCCAAATTCGTACCATGAAGCCAAGCACCTTTAATAACCTCCTCACACTCATCTTCGGTCGCCCAAAACTGCTCAAAGCGAAACGGCTTCGCACCCAACCTTGATCCTACATCATTCTTCCAACACGTAATTAAGCTTGATCGGAGCGTGGTCCGACCACTCTCTAACAAGATTCCAAACATGGGCATCCGGGAAAATATTCAACCAATTAGTCGTAACAAGAGCTCTATCAAGCCTGCATTGAACATTATCATTAGTATCACGACCATTATCATAAGTAAACTCATAACCAGAAAACGGAACATCATGAAAGCCACACATATCCACCGCGCTCCTAAAGTTCTCCATTTGCCACTCCGCTCTATCATTTCCTCCATTTTTCTCAGCAGCCAGCAAAATCTCATTGAAATCACCCATGCAAAGCCAAGGAAGAGATGACTGAGCAGCAAGACTCTCAAGTAACCTCCACGACAGAAACCTATTATGAACCTTTGGCCAACCATAGAACCCTGTAAATCTCCACTCCTCATCACTCATACCCCTCTTCACAACCACATCAATATGGTGAACTGACATAGAACTCAGCTCAACGTCGATATCCTTCCGCCATAACAATGCCAAACCTCCTGAACGACCCATAGAATCCACCGCAAGCCCATGAAAATCACCCAACCTGTCTCGAATTCTATAAAACTCACCTGTATTCAACTTCGTCTCTGACAGGAACACAAGAGACGGGGCCTCTCTTCGGAGTAAATCCCGAAGATTACGAACTGCAGAGGGGTTGCCCAACCCTCGACAGTTGAGACTTAGACAACTCATTGAGCTGGGCGGGACTGAGACTCGTCAGTCCTCGCCAATCGCCATCCAGTAGAAGTTTCATCTAGAGTCATCTTTTTGTTTTGTGGTTCACTGACCCCACTCTCCTCGTCTTTATCCCGATCTCTCTTCCCATTAATGCCAGCCACATCATCAGCTACCCCCTCTTTCAAAGCTACGTGCTTCACACGAGCCAATTTGCGCCACTTTCGACCAACCGGCATATCCCGAGCCGCATTTTCTTCCATAACAGTATCAAAAGAATTATCATAATGTAAGGGCCCTACCTCCCTCTCCACATTTATAATCACATTTAAATCACTGTCAAGAGTTGACTTCACACCTTGTCCCCCAACTATATTTGCCACATTAACTGCATTAGTTATACTATCACTACTTGCCCCCACGTGAACCACATTCGAATCTGCCCCCACTCCCACCACATGGGACAAGCTATTACAATCCTCAGCAACATTCAACAGAGGTATAATCTCCTTGTTGTTATCAACTACAATCGATGGAAAACAAAAGGGGGGATTACTTGTTGAGTAGCAGTCACCAAATCTCCCTGAACATCACTCTCCACATTTTCTATAGAGCCATGTAGCCCCACTTCTCTATCCACCATCACGTAAGACTCTCGTTCAATAATCGGGTTGATGGCAGAATCATAGGCCAACCTTTTATCCTGAACCACAGCCGCATCAAAGTTAAGCTTTTTAGAACAACTAAGAAACTCTTTTGTCTCCTCCAACATCTTTAATCTACCACGTCTCGGGGAAGCACGCAGCCACGATCCCCACTGCTTCTCCGCCTCCTTCTCCTCTTCAGACGCCTGAAAACAGTCCCTTTCTATATGACCCATAATTCCACATTCATAGCAAAATGTGGGGAGTCTTTCATATTTTAGCTCTATCAATGTTAAATCACCACTCCGAGTCTTGATTTTTTGGATTCGTCGAAGTGGCTTGGATACATCCAGGCAGACTTTCACCCTCGCAGACCTATCCCAAGCAACACCATCGGACTCCACCTCCAACACCTCCCCTATACAACCTCCTATCAAACGCACAAAATTCTCCGCCCGACTGTCCATGGGTAAGTTATACAGTCGAACCCAAAACGGGCACCGGGAAAGGAAAATATTCGAAGGTTGAATACTACCCTTTATCTCCTCCAAAAGCACCAGGTTATTGTCAAATGTCCAGGGTCTTCCCGCCAACACTTTCGCCTTATCCTTCGCCGCTGCGAATTGCACCACAAACAAACCGTTCTCTATCTGTCGAAAAAGAGCATCTTTGGATATTGTCCAGATTTGGTTCAGTGTACGTTTCAATGCCTCAAAATTATAGGGTCTGGTTGATAGAACTTTCCCCACCATCGCCATATCCCTCGACGCATCGGACGGGTCCTCCTCAATTCCTTCCAGCACCACAACAGACTCCTCCTCAGCCGTTATTCGTAAGTTCGTTACTTTATCAATCAAGTTGTCAGCCATTAGGACTGACGCAGGATCCCAAGAGGGATTGAACGGATCGAAAATCGAGACTCAACGCTGGAAAACCGAGACTGTCACTCAAACCCTAGCTGCCGCTAAAGAGAGACTCGTTTTGACATTAGATATTTAGGAATGAGTAAGCGAAATTACATTTATGTCCTAAAGTTCTTGAAATTACATTAATAAACAATAAAAAGTACAATATTGGATTATGCACATGTCCTTATTGGTCATGTTACACAATTATGTATATATCAGCTATATATCAGCTACTTACCAATCACCTTATACAAACAACTAATACAATCAGCTAATTAAATTAGCTAATACAATCAACTATCAGCTAACAGTTAAGAACTATCCACTAATTGTCGAACAAGACAATGTTGTTTCTCATTTTCCACGAGAATTAAGTTAAGTGGACAAGAAATGATAAGCGATTAATATTGTGGGGGGAAAAAACGCTGATTTTAGGAAAGAGAATGGAGAATAGTGGGTGAAAGGGTGATTTTTTTTTTTTGAAAGGAGGGTGAAAACTGAAAAGGTGATAATGTATGACTAATTCAATCTTTGGATTAAATGAATAAAAAAAACTAATTTTAAGAAGCAAATAAATGATGGTGGCACTTTTTTAAAACGAATCATGGAAAAATGTGGAATCAAAAAAAATAAGCAGATATACTATATTTTGGGACACCAAAAATGGAAATAAACAAGCATTATGTTATGGGTTAAAGGAGGAATATATTCTCTATTATTGAGTTAAATCACACTTATTTCTAATGTCTATTTCATGTGGATTACAAATTTTATTATACACTTGAGAATATATGGTACATCTATGATCTAAGGCTAATTTATTGCTCATAATCGAGACCTCCATATGAGCACATTATAACCTTAAACTTTTCATACACACTATACATCTGGGTGCATAGCAAATGCGTTACATGTGAAAGCATTTCCACTGAGTACATGAATTTTTCCCCTTGAATTCATATAATCTAATCCCCTAAGTAATAATTATTGTTTCATACTATCAGTACATTATTAACGTCTATCTCTAGTGTGTAGATTATCCACTGGACAAATAATTTTTTTTAGCTTTTAGGGTGGGGGGGGGGAGAAATACTTATAATTTAGTTATATTAAGTTTGATCACAAGTAAGAGAAAAGAGTTTAATAATCAAATACTCCTACCATTCTTGCATAGGCGTCTATTAAGGTTTACATACATTATTGAGTTGTTTATTGTTGTATTGATTTTAAAAATAGACCATATATCAGTCTCCTCCTAATAATCACTTATTCTACAATAAATAAGAGATACAATCATCATGGTCCCTCTCTTTTTCCTTGTTCCTTCAAAGCAACATGGATTCTGTGCAGCCTACTTATATTACTCCAATAGACATACACTTGGCAACCGTTAAATGCAAGAAAAAAAATGTGATTCCTTGGACCACCTTAATGTATGTACTATAGAATATCTTTATTAATCCTATTAATACTATATCGGAGCGTTTATTTATTTGCTAAGTGATTTGAGGCTTTTATGGAGTTCATCTTAATCCTGTGACAGGTAGTTGTCACTTGTAGTTAGGAAAATGTCAGCGTTACTTACTCTACTGGCAATAAAGGAGTAGGATGCAACCACTAAATGCAACTTGATTAAAGCATTTAACTAAGCCAAAAACAAAACAAAAAAGTATAGATCAAAAGAATTCAAAAAAGGCAGCTCCCTTCTTCATGAAAAGTTACCTATAAAGTTAAATTAAATTTTCTGAAAACGGGTACTACAATATTACTGATATAGTGATATTGATAATAATTTGGATAAATTTCATAGAACTACCTTTTATAATAATTTTTTTTAAAAAAACTACCTTATAATATTTTTTTAAAAAAAAACTAACTTATAAAACAAAACCCGTTTCAAACGACCACCAATTGACAACATCCGTTAATTTTGACCGTTAACCGTTCATTTGACCATCACATGTTGGTCACGTGAGTTCATTAAAACTCACGTGAGTCATGATCTTAGATTTGTATTGGATTATTTTAGGGTTGAAATTGAGTTTTTGTTAGTTTTAATGAACTCACGTGACCATCATGTGATGGTCAAAGGAGGGGTTAACGGTCAAAATTAACGGATGTCGTCAATTGGTAGTCGTTTGAAACGGGTTTTGTTTTATAAGGTAGTTTTTTGAAAAAAAAAAATTATAAGGTAATTTTTTGAATTTTTTTTGTTATAAAAGGTAGTTCCATGAAATTTATCCTAATAATTTATAGGATTTCCTCGCAATAAAACAGGCACAAAAGATAAGAATTCGTGAGCGTATAAATCAAATGGGTGTGAAGATTGGAGAGTACTCCAAATCTAACTCTGTCAACCTAACATCCGGAGGAAGAAAAGGAAGTGCAAAGCATATAATCCACTCCTCGATGTTAAAAAGATATATCACATCGTTTAAGACCTGTTCTTTTGGACTTATTTTTCAGTTCAGTTCAGTTACTCTCTGCAGTTCAGTTTCTCCCAGTTCAATTCAGTTAAGATTCTCCAATTCCAAAAGAACGAGGCCTAAGTATAAGGTACTCATATTTCATGATTGATTTAAACATTGGTTTAATTACAAAATGCATTGATGAAAAATAATAATACTACTATACATTATTAAAGCACATTTCCATTTAATACAAAAATAAATGTTAAAAGCTATTACTTCTTGGAAAACTTTATATCTTAAAACAAAAGAAGTAACCGAGTCCTGGTAAGATGCAAAAGAGAAAGTTCACTTCAAAACAAATCGTTCAATATTTTAAGTTCTAAAACCAACTCAATTTCCATGCACTCTATAATAGATTGTCAAAATCAAATGGTTGATTCTAAACAATGTAACAACCATCTCCAAATAAAGCCGAGTAGAACTTATAGGCATAGAGTTGAAATCATGTACATACAAAGAGAAAAGTATTTGAACAAGAACTCTTGTTATCTAACGATAATCAGTTGTTTGGTTGAATAGAGGAACTAATATTTTTTTACAATGCTGTTTTTCTGTCAAGCTGCATTTCCTTGTGTGTAAAAAACATTGTTTGGTCGATTTTGGGTAATTTACTTTGTGTAGGAATTTTCACGTGCCTCAACAGACCTAAATAACTTATCCTCCATTTGTGAAAAATACAACTTGAGCTTCTACTTCCCATATTTATCCACTTCCTAAGAACTTCTTAGTTTTTAGCAATTACCTCTATTTCGCCACCAAACAATTTCACATTTATCCACTTCTTAGAAACTTCTACTTCTCATGTTTTATCTATACGAGCCAAACAAGCACTAAAATATCTAACAAATGAAGAAAAAGCTTATGAGCCTCAGTAATTGAAGTTCTCTTTATTGTTAATCTAAATATGTAAAAATGTAGATGTTATTATATGAAGTACTCCCTCCGTCCCATAATATAGTGCTTACTTCTTTTTTTGCACGGGAATTAAGGAGAGTGGAGGGAGTAGTAGGATCTCAAAAAAAAATTATTTAATAAAGATCTTTTTGTCTTTGGAACTACTCCTTGGTTTTTGTTTTCTTTAAAAAAATAATAAAAAAATAATAAATGTTCCTTGGAATGGTGTAAAGTAATAAATAGAGGCAACACATTTTAAAAGAAAAAGTAAGGTATTTTGGAGAATTTGTATAAAGATTGAGGATAATTTAGTCAAATAAATTGATAAAAATAAAATAGGCACAACATTTTGGGACACCCAAAAAAAAATGTAAGCACTATATTATGGGACGGAGGGAGTATATTCCAACTCTCATGAAAACCCCTATAAATTGTGACGTTGTGATACTACAAACGAAGTTTCAAAAGAAAGCTAGGAATGAATGGTAATCATAGGCTCATAGCATTATTGACAATACTTTCAAAAAAGCGGTGAGGCAAAATTATAGCCACTTTCCTAAATTTTATGCATTATTGACAAAATTATTGGGCTTGCGGGTATATTGATTCTGCAGAAGGCACATACTATCTTAAGGCATGTCAGTGATAAACCAATAACTCCCATAATAATTTCTCATTCAAAGCATGCGTGGTCAAATTTCATTCACAAAAGAATTGGTATCAAAAAATTCTCCCCCATTTTAGTGTACCTTATTGATAAAGAAAGACATTTGTAGGCCAAACAGACTAATCAATCATTCCTCTATTTTCCTAACATGGCGCGGCACTTAATTAAGTGGGAAAGCTTGCATACAACAAGAAAAAAATTGAATGATAACAAGTAAACAAAACTTCTACCAAATAACAAATGCCAAAAACATAGGCATTATTTGGTTGTATACTTGTATTGCCATTTCGCCAGTCCTCACAATCATTTTCATTTAAAAAAGCATTGTCGAATACACCACAGTTCACCAGCACCACAACAGCCAGTCGCGTATTCCACAAATTTTCTACTGCGATCTCCAGATGTTTCACAACAATTAACCATCAACAATGCAGGGACAAAGTCCAATTACATAAGTACAAAGGTGAGTAATGAAAAAAAAATATAGAATACTTCTCCATTTCAGAACAGTATGCTAGAGCACCAGATAAAATAATGTATGAAGGATTTTTAATTTGAATAAGAAATGAAAACCCAACTATCTGGGCACTAAACACGGAGATTCCCTCGCAATATGCAAGTTGATTGAAAAAATACAACCAAGAAACAATTGTTCATGTGAAGATCATCCGTCCACAACCATCCATGATCAAAGAACAAATAATGCTAAAAACGGACTAAAGGAAGGAGAATTGTTCAATGACTTACATAATTTATGTGCAGGTTACAAACATCAGTTAGCCTAAATAATATTTGTAGATCGCCATGTGCTCATTGAGAAGGAACCACAAAGGTGACAACCTGCCAGGATGTAATGAATTTCCAATACAACCTTTCAGGATCATACACTATAAGGACATTTTAAAACAACAAAACTAAGCTGAATAAACAGCTTCTAAATAAAACATGCAATAATCAAGTTGTCATGTACTTATAAAAAAACATTACCATCACACCACGACTTTGCTCAAAATAATATTATCGTACGAGGAATAATAATAAAACACGAAGTAGAAACTCAGATTAAGGTGGAAGCAGCCGCTTGTAATTGTAAAATATAACCAGTTGGTTCATGATCATCTCTCCTCAACTAGATAAAGTAACATAAAAGATAACATGCAACCCACAACAATGGAAAGATATTCTAGTTGGGTATCTTGCATGATCTTCATCAACTACTGACTTTCTAAAATCTACAGTTTCCTTGTTTATTCTAACCAGTTAGCATTGAAAGTTATTGCTAAATATAAATTATTATACTAGTTGTAACTCCATGTCTCCGTTATTGACTTCTCTGGTGTCCTTTATGTTCCCCAAGACTACGAACATCATAACTGCAGATTCCAAATGTTTAAATATCTATGGACTTTATTTGACAGCAACAGCTTCTGACATGTTCAAGCTTATAATTAATCCAATTCTTAAAATTGGTATTTTAGAGTTTTACCCTAATTCATACATAATTGATGTTTTAGTCTTTTAGAATTATTAGAAGACTTCATTTATCATTATAGTCTGATGAAGTACCATTAATGATCTAACTCCCACCAAATGAAAAGCAAGTAAGAGATTGGGGTTTGATAAAATTAATCGTATTCTGTTAGGATTGACGTTAGTAAGAGAGACAACTACTCCTACTAAAGAAACCTTAATCATGCAAATGGAATAGGCCAAAATAACAATAAGAATAGGTGGAGGGTTTATCAAGAATCAAGATACACCTACTATGTTGATCAGAATTAAAGGCATGAATCACTTACCAGCAACAAGGAGTAACTAATATTTTCAAGGGGCTTAATCTTCCTATCGACGACGCAAGTCCCTCTGTAAATGAAAAGGAAAAACACAGAACATTAGACATATATAATTTGCAAGTCATGGAGTCGATGGAGATATCAGTTCCACTTCTACCTAAGTTCTATTAGCAGCAGCACTTGGTAATCAAACCGACTCTAACACAGTAGTTCATAAAATCTGTTCAAAGACATTATAATTTTCGATGTATGATATAACTGAAGCAAAAATGGGCACGTGCAGAAAAGCCACCTGATAAGTGAGAAGAACAAAAGTACATTCTTAAAAAAAAAAATTACATAAGCTAAAAAAGTAGAAGAGTAAAGTGCATAATCATAAAACTTCATATTTCTAGAACTCTTGATGGATCCGTATAGGATATCCATAAGATTTCACATCCACAGATCAACAGAATAACACCTGCATGACAACTAATGCGGCTCAAGGTGGACTCGACAAGTTTCTATCAGAATTCGAAGCTCAAAACAGCTAGATACACAGGCAAGACATGTTGCTGATAAGAATGGCCTTTGCACATTATGATGAAAAAAAGAAGAAAAGAACAGCAAATACTTCAATAAGGAAATTACTCAAAATCAACCACAGCTACTAATTACAGTAGCCTTTGTATTACATGCTGAAGCCTAAAATGGAACCTAGGATAAGCTTGAGAGCACATTCTTCCAACCTTTTGGCATTAACTATTCTATGTGGATACATCAAAACACAATCTCATATCTATGTCTACACTTGCAAGAATGACACTTACTCTTGGCCCACGATCAGTAACTTGTGGTCGTCTACTAGACATTTGAACCGGTTGTTGAATCATCTCTGGACTGTCATGCTTATAGAATGCCTGGAGTGTTCTTACAACAAATGGACGCACAATATTCACCTCCATTGCAGAAAGATTTTTCAGCTGGTACCAAGATCACAGGCAACGGATATAAATTAGAAAAACAAATAATTTTCACTTCATCAAAGATCCTAATTCAAACATGCAGATCTACATAAACATGAGTGCACAATAGGAGCATTACTCTCCAATATGTTCTGAGAAAAGGGCAGCATTAAACCCAAATATGCCCTGACTCCTGAGAAAAGGGCAGCATAGCAAAAATATGTGGGCATTGCCTAGTTTCACAGCCAAATTCTTCTGAATGAATAATAGCAACCAGAAATATTGAGAAGTAACAACATTACATGACAATATTCAAGAAGTAAAACTAGCAGTTGCAGTGAATTTACAGTAACAAAGCTGACACCAACAATTGGACCTAAGAGCAACATTAACATTGACAAAAGCCTCAAACTATTGTATAGATCTAAGTAATTATACCCACTTGAAAAATTGAATACACACCTTTACACAAACAAAGTCCTATTGTTTCACTATTGTCCTCATCATTCTAAATTCTAACTAAGCGGAAAAAAAAAATCCTATAACAGTACAGTACAGATAAACCAAAGATGCTACATCATTGTCGAGAAGACAGCTTGCAATTTCATGTTATCATTGCCATATAGATATCCAACATGTTTTCCCGTTACTTTAAACAATTAGCCACATTACTTTAAACAATTAGCCAATACTTAAAACTCTTTCCAATCATCTGAAAGTCTATATATGAAGGCTTAATGTGTCATAATTATAAAGGGAGCTAGTTTTGCTAGTAAGTCTGAAATCAGCTTCGAGTACTTGAGCCATATGAAAATGCAAGATGCCATTACTCAATACTCACGCCACTATGTACCTCAAATGTTGTGTTTTAGTTTCAACTATAAGTCATTGAACTAATCCAATTAAGATAAGGTACTTTAAAGAACCCTAAAGCACAATGATCATCACACCATCAAGTTTTGTTGCTGAGCATAATTAGAAACAACATAAACTTTATTCGTTCCTTGTTATAACAACGAAAAAAAAATGGCATACACCACAACCATCTCACTTTCCCTGTTTAGCCAGATAGCATTGCCCGAGTCTACAGCCAGTGTCCTGGTAAAGTCATCAAACGCATCACACGCTATTCTTGCCAAATGCATCACAATAACCAATGACTATAGGGCATTCAAAATTTTCTCCGTTTGTTTGCTTGAAAGAGAGGATCTGGAAGAAATTGCAAGGTTTAAAGATAAATTTTCTGGTCTCGTCCAGTAAGGAGGTCCTTATCAAAGTTACAGCCCAAGTTATTCCCACTTATATGATGAGTATATTTAGGTTTCCCATGGTTTGTTGGATGATATTCATGGTCTATGCGATCCTTATTGGTGCGGATCAAAGGATGTGGAGAGGAAGTTATATTGGCATAATAGCAATGCACTGTGTATGCCAAAGTCTATGAGAGGAATGGGATTTTGGGATCTCAAATGCTTTAATCAATCCCTTCTTGCCCAAGAAGGTTGAAGACTTCCTAAAGTTTCAAGCTCACTGTTGCACTGTGTTTTAAGGGATCTGTATTACAAGTATTCTGACTTTCTTGAGGCTAATAGGGGAGCTAAGGCTTTGGAGGTTCCGATGTATATAGGGAGATCGCTATTCTTGCCATAGCAATTGGATAGATAAGGCTTTACTGTTGGAGAGGCTTAAGTTGAGAGTGGCTTATGGCCTGAATATTAAGGTTTGAAACAATGCTTGGCTTCCAGGTGGGAACGTTGATCACAAGTTAAAGGTTTCGGACCTGATTGATTTTGAAAGTGGCTGATGGTACTATGAAAAGGTTTTGCTGATCTGCTGAACGACACTCCCACTTCGTCCTTTGGGGAGAGACTGAAAAGGGTAGCCGGCAAGGTGCATGTGGAAGAGTTTTGTACCTTTGTCACTTCGATCTGGGCTGAGTGGATGTGTAGGAACTAGCTGGTTCTTGAACTCCTGATGCTATGCGTATCGCTGCAGATTTACATTGGTCAACGTGTGTAGGAGTGAAACCTCGTTACCTCAAAAGCGGTTGCTCCATTGTCTTCAATCAGAATGGTGGCAGCTGCGGTGGGCATGAACCCATGGATCCACATCAGAGGTCTATTTAAATCAATGTTGATGGCCATATTTAAGGAAGCGGACGGGGTGGCTGCTTGTTATTGCCGTGTGCAGGTTGTGGATGAGATGGGGTTGGAGCTGGAAGAGGCCGCAGCAGCTTGGTATGGTCTTTGTGACAAATATGTTGGGCTTTACAAGGGTGATGCTTGAAAGTGATTCTTTGAATGTGATGCGACCATGCGAGCAACCAATTGGAGAATGGACAGGGCTGCTTCTCTCTCCCTTATTCATGATGATATTTTCAAAGCAAGCATGGGTTTTAATTCTTTAACTTGTGATGATGTGAGAAGGAAAGGCAATATGGCAGCTCATCTAGTGGCAAGATGGGAGGCTAGTACTAGGTCCAAAGCTGATTGGATGGATCCATTTGCCCAAAAGCATTTGTTCCTGCAAAGCTGTTATTCATTGAGATTGATCTCTGAAATTGTCATAGAGCTCGTAAGTACCTATCTATTGCCAACATCCATCGGAAGGCATTCCCGACCCAGATGGGAAAATGTTCTTTTTGGCTCATCATTCTTACTAATATGCTAGGATAGAGCCAAGAAACTGTAGACGTTAGGCATATCGTTGGCCTTAACTAAAGCAAAAGTAAGGGAATAGACCACCAGCAGATTCTCTAGATGTTAATGTTTCATAATAATTCATGGAAGGCACAACTATGAAAAGCAATCATTATGTCTTTGCTAATGACAAGCTTAGTCTAAAGCAACAAACAGTACCTTCACTGCATGCGTCCGAGCAGATATGGTTTCCAATCCAGACTCAACTTTATGGAATCTCACATCCCTAATGTCTTCGATGAGGGACCTTACCTACATAAACATGTGTGGACTACTGTCTCATTTAGTTTTCAAACTTCAAATGCATAAGATTTATGGTCTCAATATTCTTTGGAACTTACCATGTATATGTCTGGAATATCATCCCTGGCACTGGCATAAAACAAATCTGATTTTCAGTTCAACCACAAAAAAGCCAGAAATCAAGTAGGACTCCATGTGAAAAGAACTTACTGGTCAAAGAGAAGTCGCGAAATTTCCACATAATGAAAAGGTAGTGGCTGAAACTCCTTAGGGGAATCTCGCTCAGCTTCCAAAACTTGTGTTAACCTATCTGGTATACACAAATGTATAACACTATAAGTCATCTCACTTTCACGCCCAATAATATCATGTCTAGACATTAATGAAAATGAACTAAAATTGTAATGCACTCCATGACTTATGTTCCAACTACTTCAACAACAATGAAGAAAGATACCACCTCTATAGACCTACATGTTGCCATAACTTCATAATGTCAATCAACTCTAACAAAAATCTATATTCAAGAAGATAATATTATACGACAAAACTCACAAAATACCCACCAATCGACATCCACTCGGGCGGTCGAACAGTACACTTCCCTCTTTTCTTCAGTGCCACAGCAAGCCATAAGGGAACTTTTGTTGCTATTTGGGGCCGGAAAGGGCCATAATCACCCTAACAATCAAACCAATTTACAAAATTAAAATCTCTAACTAATTAGGGCAAAATTGAAAAATCCAACAAAAAATATTGAACAACTTAAATTACCGAAATCAAATTGAGAGCATCCATTCTCATATTGGGCACAATTTCAATCATTTCATCTTCAGCCAAGAATTCCATCTATAATAACCAAGAAGTTTGCAAAACAATTAAAGAAATATACAACATAACTGAATATTCGAAAAAAAATAATTGATGAAGGTGATATTAGGTTACCTCGGCTGCTGAGAATACTGAAGATTGGGGATCGGATTGGCCTGCCATTTATGAAAATTGGACAAAGAAGTTAGCTGCAAACTGCTTAGATTCAAAATTCACAGTTGAATTTTGCCTAATAAGATTGATTGAATGCGAATTAGGGAAAAATTGGGACAATGTATTCAGTGAAACTGCAAACCCTAACTATGATGGCGGGAAAAGCTTAGCTAATTAGTGTAACTGTGTAAGTGAGAAATCCCTTTCGAATTTCTCTCCCTTAAGACGGCTGAGCATCAACACTCATTAACATCCCCTTAATTTCTCTCTCCTCACCTCATTCATCCACATCACTTTCCACTAACTTTATCACCCAACCTCCCAACCTACATTCATTAACCTCCCCATTTACCTTCTCTCTCCTACTTTTCCATACCCACCTCCTTTTCTCTTTCCTACTTTCCATTATGGGATGGTTTCCTATTTATTGGTGTTCCACATTATTGGGTCACCAATCTACATTCATGGGAAGGTCCCCTTTTTGCATTTTTTTGCAATGGGGAACCTAAAAACCCATGAATGTAGGTGCTCTAAGCCAAAGAGGATAAGCTGGATCAAGATTCAAATAGCAACCGCTACAGCCTGATGTGAAACAAACATTTATTGGCCCAATTAGTTTTGTCCATTGGAATTATGAGTTAAAAAAAAACTCTAATTAGTCATCATTATACTAGACATATCAAATTTGAAAACTACCAACAGAAAACTGAAAACTTTTCTGGTTTCCTTTTTCTTAAAAAAAAAAACATAAAACAAAAACAAACAACGATGAAGAACCAACCCTTAGTTATTTAGTTTGCTCTAATTGAGTTTGGGTTATTTTTCTATATTGTTTATTAGGTGGAGTTTCTAAAAGGACAAAAATGAAATGATCAAATAAAACGAATGTGAGAAATTCAGAATAATGTGGTGGCTCCTTATTGACAAACAAAGGGGTGGAAGGAGTAGAGTGTAGACTATCCTCATAGGACATAGTTAGCGGATGTTTATACTTCCTCCGTTTCATAATAAGTGAAACACTTAATATTTTAGAACGTTTCAAAATAAGTGAAACATACCTTAAATGGAAAAAAGAAAGTGACAAAATGACAAGAATACCCATCACAAACTTGTGTGCTTTGCTTTTCTCTCTCCTCCTTTTGATAATGAAAATGATATTTTATGACTTTTTGGATTTTGAAAGTGATGTTTATTAAATCTTGTGCCCAACCCCTATATTCATGGATAGCAAACACATATTTATTGCCTAATTTGTGTCTGTATCAGGCTCCATTGTGGTAGTCCTACCCAAAAAGTCTCTATTAGGTTAAGATATCCACCCCCATGTATAAATAAGGTTTTGTTCTCCTCTACTTCCGATGTGGGGTAGCCAGATTTTATGCACCTTCTCCTCTCCTTTGAAGAGTCTACGTTAATACATGACACCAGAATCGCCCATGGCTCTTATACCATTTGTAACATCTTGGGGGCCCACTAGTAGATATTGTCCTCTTTGAGCCCTAATCCACAAAGATTTGCTTTGGTGCATAACCACAAGGATTTATATATTGTCCTCTTTCACATATCTTTTGCTCCTGTCACGGATGGGAAAAAAATAAACTCTTATAAGTATTTACATAACTCATATCTCAGATGGAAAGTGGTTAAACTGCACCGCACCAAACCGTTTCGCGTGGTGCAGTTTGGGCAAAAGCGTGGTGTTGTTTAGGTTGGAAAAATATTAACCCGCATATTTCCGGTTTAGTTTGGCTTACATCCCAAACCACACCAACCCAACCCACTAACAGTGCTACAGACTAGTGTGATATATTCAACTTATTTGTTTATTTAAGTTATCTGAACTTATTAGACATTATTAGTTCTCATATGAACTTACCTGTACTTAGGGGTATACATATTTTGGCCGAAACCGGTTTCCGGTTCATATAATTTTGTGGTTTCAAGTTTCCGGTCCGGTCCAAACCTGGGATTTTTCGGTCCGGCTAGGTGGACCAGAATTTCTGTTTTTTTAGTTAAAAAGTTTAAAGGTTTCAAAAGTTAAAAAGCTAAAAACTTAATCTTTATTGTATTTATAATTATTAAATTTTAATGTATCTAATTTATAAATATGTTTAAATCTTAGCAAAAAAAAATTTTAAAAAATACATTTTTCGGTGCAACCGGTCCACTCAAGTCCAGTTCTGGACCGATGCACACCCTACTTGGTACTTCTTTTATGAGAGTGTGAGACCTTATATTTGCTTATTTTTGTTGAGCTGGACTTTTTAAACCTTATTAGTGCTTACCTGAACTTACTTAAACTTATTTTTTTATTAGGATAAAAAATAAGCTGAACATAACATATCTTCTACCCTTATTGGAACAAACAAAAACGGGTTTTCCTACGTTATACCCTTGTGTGTTTTTCAATTTTTACGTTGTACCCCAACCTTTTTAAAATTCTATACAATACCCTTAAACTTATTTTTTTTATGCACAATACCCCAACTGCTATTTATAAGTTGTTTATTTCATTTATTTTTCTAGCTTAGTGGAACTAATTTAACTAATACATAGTTTAACCCTTGGAGGGGTATTTACAAATTAGTTTAGTTCCACTATATTATAGAAAATAAACTGAATTAATGACGTATAATTAGCGGTAGGGGCATTTTTTTTAAGGTAAGGAGAATTCTCTTGTAAGAAGGGGGCGAAATCGGGATATTTCTTGCAAGGGGTGAAAATCACCTTACAATCACTAAACCAACCTTGATCCTCACCTGTATCACTGTATGGGCATTATGCATAAGAAAAATGTAAGTTTCAGGGTATAATGTTGAATTTTAAAAAAATTGGGGTACAACGTAGAAATTGAAGAAACAAAAGGGTATAACGTAGAAAAAGCCAACAAAAATTTAGCCTTATACTCCATTTGTTTTTTTTATTACACTTCATTTCGAAGCAGAGCCAAGGAAATTTTACAAAAAGCGAGAAAGAAGTACAACAAAAAAATATTTGGTTTTGGTAAATGTAAAAGAAGGATTAAAATATTATAGGAGAGAGAAAAATTGGGTAGGTGAGAAGGTTTTGGATGAATTATTAAAATGGGTGGTGGGGTATATGAGGTAGAAAAGTATAATGTGATAGGTTACCATATAAGGAAAAAGTGAAAACGTAACAATTAAATAAAAACGGCTAAAAATGAAAACCGTAACAATTTAAAAAACGGAAAATCTGAACATATAATATAAATTAGGCCCTATTTTTTGGACTTATTTTCAATTCAGTTCAATTATTCTTTGTATTTTAGTTTCTCTAAGTTCAGTTCAGTTATTGTTTGTATTTTAGTTTCTCTGAATTCAGTTCAGATTCTCTCAATCCAAAAGAACCGGGCTTACACTTGTTGCCTATGTCTATGTGATTGATCACCAACCACGTGGAAAGTCAACCTATGTGCTATGCGACAAGGAGCACACCGTTTCGTTTTGCTTGTGAGCCCAATACAAATCGCACTGACATCCATACACTTTGATTCAGAAATCTTAAATCTCCAACTTACCCCCGACAAAAAGCAACAACAGTGAATCCTTGTCCTAAGCTTCTCCAAAACGTCAAGGATATAAACGTAATTCTCAATTTCAAAAGCTACTGGAATATCCAAAATTCGCCCCGCTCAAAGCCACACATAAATAAACTATCCACTCCCTCACTGACACTTGTATCTAACTCGCATTCACGGAAATCTCACAACCTAATCACCAAAAACAAATCTCAGAAAATTTTCCGTCATCTTCTCCAAAAATGGGTCGTAAATTCTTCGTCGGCGGTAACTGGAAATGCGTTAGTCTCTCTCCTCTTTTTATTCGTTTCTCGAATTGCAACTTATTTCGATCTGTTTTTTTGTGTGTTAGATTTACTGAAGTAGAACATCTGATCGAACTTTTTTCTGCATTTTCTGACCGGAATTTCTCTGATGTCAAATTTGTTAAATCGTTATAGTATGTGATTTCATATCTTGTTAATTTGAGCTGTCGATCGAAATTATATCGCCTTTTGTGATAATTTTTATTTTGGAGTATTTTAGATTTTGTTTATTAGTTGATTGTCATATTGATTTGAAATAAACTTTTTCTCTGCATTTTCTGAGCGAAATTTATCTGGTGTCGAATTTGTTGAATCGTCATGGTATGTGATTTCATATCTTGTTAATTTGAGCTTTCGATCGAAATTAAATTGCCTTTTGTGATAATTTTTATTTTGGAGTATGTTTTTTAGTTGATTGTCAAATTGATTTGAAATAAACTTTTATTCTGCATTTTCTGAGCGGAATTTATCTGGTGTCAAATTTTTTAAATCGTTATAGTATCTAATTTCATATCTTGTTAATTTGAGCTACCGATCGAAATTAAATCGCCTTTTGTGATAATTTTTACTTTGGAGTAATTTAGATTTTGTTTTTTAGTTGATTGTCGAATCGATTTGAAATATTACACTGTGTTTATTGGTGTGGATAGTCAAAATAGCTGGAAATACAATTGGCTTTTGTTTTTTCTTCTTCCTATAGATCAAATCTAGGTGATAGAAACGGTTTTTAGAATTTTTATTCGCAATGAGAATTAGTTAATTCTTGAATTGGTGATCAGATAGATTCAAATGAATTTTATGTTGTTCATGTATGAACAGATAAATTAGCGAGTAAATAATTGAAATACTAGTTAAGAGGAGGAAGTGGTGATTGATTTGATGAAAAAAGATCTGATTCTAGTAACATTTTGGTAAAATCTTTTGTGAAAACTGTTTTTGTAATTGATTTGTAAAATTGTAACTAATGAGTATAGTCATTTTACTAGTATAGACTTCGATTGTATATTATATTGTCTGCTCCTGGGGAAAAGTTTATCAAAACTGAGGATGAACTTGAAGCGGCTGAATGAAATTAACTCTCTTTTAGATCATTGCATTTCTAAAATAGGCTTCATTGTGGAATCAAGATGTTGATCTTTGTAACTTTCTGATCTCTATGGCGAAGATGAAGCTAAAAATTTGATTTTGATGTGAGTATTAATAATTTGATAACATTTTCGTCCCCGTTGTTTCAGAATGGGACTACCGGAGAGGTGAAGAAGATAGTAGAAATTCTCAATGCTGGGCAAGTCCCATCAACTGATGTTGTGGGTGAGTGAATTGTGAATCATCTGAGGAGTTTATGAGTCTTTGTATTATCTTTATTGTAGAAAGGTGATTTTAAGTTTTTTTTCTTTGGTTGTTTCCAGAGGTTGTGCTCAGCCCGCCATATGTTTTCCTCCCTGTGGTGAAAAGCTCATTGAGGCCCGAATTCCAAGTAGCTGCTCAGAATTGCTGGGTTAAAAAAGGTGGTGCGTACACCGGTGAGGTTAGGTAGGTCAAAGCTTTCTCTTTTTTTTCTCTTTCCGATTGTTTTTATCGCGTTTGTTATTCTCAGGTTTGCTTGTTGCGCTTCTTCTTGATGGAGGAATTCATTGTCTATGTTTCTAGTTCATACTTGGCAATCTCAAGAATTTTTTGTGGATTTTTTCAATATATTATATACTTCTGTTTTGCATCCATAGAATCTCACTAAGAACCCTTCATTTTTATGAAGCTCGAGATATAGGGTGTGTAGATAATTTATAGCACTTCATTTTTATCGCTCCCAAGATATAGGGTGTATGGATCTATGCCGGCATGTCCTGTTGGTAAAATTCTGTTTTCATAAGTTGATGTTTAGGTGCCATACAACCATACTTTAATTCTTTGCTGGATTACTACGACATGGACATCAAATCCGTGGCATTGCTTTCCATAAGCAAAATTTTAAGCAACATAAGATGGCTTTTCTATACTCGTTTTTTCCCTATTGTTTCTCGTCCATTCTGGGTTTTCTATATTACATATTTCAGCACACAACACCTTGGATTCGTAGGACATAGGGTCGCATAGACTCTTGGAGTAACAATCATGCAGAATTAAGGCATCTTTCTTGTCTGAGTGCATTTGCTTGCCCTATTTTTCACTATATGTTACATTAGATGCTTGCTTTATTGGGTTGCATGATTTGGGCTTGCTGGAGCTGCCAAAAGAGTTAGCTGTGACAAGGATTTATGTTGTGTTTCGTTGATGATTGTGTTTTTACACCATGTCATTTTGGTTTATGTGAAACAGTAATTTGAATGTGGGTTTTTATATGGAGTGTAAAAAGGAAGGATGTGTGGTCTAAACGAGTGGTGGTGATTATCTTTTGACGTTATCAGGGACATATATAATTGTACTTGAAAGATATTCATCAGGATTTATGCTTTAGAGAGTTAATGTTTTTCTGATTGTTATGGTATCGTAATTTTGACATTTACATTTATAGAGACTTGCTGCTTAGGTACTTCTTTAAGTTTGTTAGCAGCTACTTCTCAGAAGTTTTCGGTTATTCAGATGTGTGTTTGAACTGTAATATATTTGTTTTATATTGGTAATTTTCTTTTTGTAGTGCGGAGATGCTTGCTGACCTGGAAGTTCCATGGGTCATCCTTGGTCACTCTGAAAGGAGAGCTTTGCTAAATGAGTCCAATGAGGTACGGGTTTAAGTTATAATCGTTGGGGCTATTTTGCAGTGCATCTTATTGCTTTAATACTCTGTAAAGCATTGAAAATTCTTGAATTTGTCCTCTAATCTTTGCCATTTCTTTCTTTCCTTGTTTTTTTCTTCTGAAGTTTGTTGGGGACAAGGTTGCATACGCTCTCTCAAAAGGTTTGAAGGTCATAGCTTGTGTTGGAGAGACTCTTGAACAACGGGAAGCTGGCACAACTATGGATGTTGTTGCTGCACAAACCAAAGCAATTGCTGGTACATGTCGATAATATCACTGAATATGTTGTGCACTTGTTGTGTAGATGTTCTATTGAGCTTGTATATGCCTACTCCTATTTCTTTTTAGTGCTAGATGGGATTTGTTTTGTTCTTATGTTAACTAATTAATAATTCATGCATTAGATGTGTAAACAAATTTGTTTCTTTCACCGCCAAAATTTTCCCAAGTTATGTAGTTGCATGTTTACATTGTACACTTTAATTATGATTAGGTAGTAGATATTAATTTTACTTCCTGTTCTTTGTGTAGCTGATCCAGTATGTTTGTTTTCTCCACAGACCGAGTAACTGATTGGACAAATGTAGTTATCGCTTATGAGCCTGTGTGGGCTATTGGAACAGGAAAAGTTGCAACTCCAGAGCAGGCTCAGGAGGTATATTCTCTTGTTTAGATTACATAAAGGTGGTGCGTGCACCGTTTGTTATCTCTTGTTTAGAACAGAAATCTACTATCGCTACATTTGCATAACCAGACATGAAATAAGTTAGTTTGGATTCAGCTTCTCAACCCATTTATGGCATATTTTGAGTGTCGTCAGCCGTCAGGTTCTAATTTCAACACTATAGGCCTTACATTCTTCTTCTCTTAACAACCATTTCAAATCAGTTTGTGTAAGCTTTGTTTTCTAGAAGATCAGCTGGCAATATTGGCTTTCTACCTGGGGGGATTATTATTCGATTTCAATCTAAGTGCTTGAGGTCATTTATCAACTGTGTTATAACTTTAACCATTGTGTACATTTTATTACCCACAACAGGTACATTTTGAATTGAGAAAATGGCTTGAGGCCAACATCAGTCCTGAAGTTGCTTCCAGCACAAGGATCATCTATGGAGGTACTTCTCTTGTTTTCCAGCTTCCTCTCTGTGTATTGACCTTTTCTCCTGTCATTATGTCACTGATTCCATTTCAATTAAAGCCTGATTTACTGCTAATTTTGGGATTCTGAATATAATTTTGCTGATAGTTCATCTTCTTGAAACTAGAGTAGAGTTTGTTGTTGTGTAAGAAGTGCGGCGAGCCGGCGACAATAACTTCAGCTATTAATATTTAATATACAAACCACTCTCCAAACTTCTTCACTGTAGATTTGGTCTGCCTATTTGTTCCCTTCTGTTACTTGCTCCTGTGATCCTATATTTTGAGATGTGCTACAATTTTTCATGCTCTTCCCTTTCCTTTTGTTTTCTAAGTGTCATGTAATAGTGTAAATTTTTACTTGATTGTTCAATATCCAGACTTCATTTTTAAGATTCTCCTTTCAGCTATTTCTACCTCATGTTGCTCATGTGAGGAACATACTGTCATACTTAGCTGGTCTAATAGTCGCCGTATAAAATTTCAATTTCACTGAGCTCTCGAAGCCCTAGGGTTTTCCATCAATATTGCTCATCCGTGTGTTTTGTGTGCGTACAAAAATGCAACGTGTTCAGCATTGAGAGAAGGTTGTTCGAATCTTGTTTTTAAAGAAAACACAAAAAAGCAAGAATCAACATACTATTCTCACCAGCTACGAAACCTACTATATCCAATTTTTGGAAAGATCTGTTCATCTAAGACATAGCAATAGTAATTAACCAAAGTGATTCACGCAATTTATTGAATCTTTATTCTTCTATATAGACCTCTCAATTGACTGTGATGATCGGTGTTGCAGGTTCAGTTAATGGCGCAAATTGTAAGGAGCTGGCTGCTAAGCCTGATGTTGATGGTTTCTTGGTTGGGGGAGCCTCTCTAAAGGTATGTTTCTCAAGTATCTTCTTTTGATCCTCCTTGGCTCCTTGCCAGCAACCTGCATTATAGTTTTTTCTTTTCAATTTTGCCTTTTCCTTTTTGAGTCCTAACCCTGACGTTTGCTTCCTTATTCATCCAGCCGGAATTCATCGACATAATTAATTCTGCGACTGTGAAGAGTGCTTGAATCCTGGAATGGAATACGGAAAAGTTACATGCAGGGGTAAATGTTTGAAGCTGCTTTTGAGAGAATAAGCTCTGTTTGAACCTCTGTATTTTGGCTTACCAGTAGCTTTTGGCTATTTTGTACTAGTAGAAATAATCTGAGTTATTGTTTTGCCCTTTTCGGTTTTGCTGGATGACAGTTTATCCAGTGCCATTATATCTGAATGGATTTTCAGATTTTTCTGCCCAGTTTGAAGATTTGACTCCATTGCCAGTCCTCTGGCTTTTCAAAACATAACCCTGATGTAGTCACTCTAGTCCAAGTCAATTATTTTAAGGATAGTATGGGAAAAGAGAAGAAAGTAAAATTTGCTAACTATACTGCAAATATTATGGGTCACTTTGTGACCCGTAGTTTCTCTCAAGCAAATTCAAATTTATCATTGCTATCTTTTTTTCAACTTCTAATTCATTGTTGGGGGTTGAAAAGCATAATTTGGGCCCAAAGTCGCCTTGAATTTTTTTAAAAGTTCATTAAGAAGAGCCAAGAGGTTGCAATACTAAGCTACAAAAATGACTAATCGTTTTAGTTGTATCCAAATGTATTGGTATGCCAGTCAAAACACAACTTTAAACATCAATATTCCTAACTGCCTATGAGTAAAACTTATAAAAGTTAACATTATGAAATTATATGACGAGACAAATTTAATAAGATTTATATGTATAGATAACAAACAAGGTCAAAGTGAAATTTGTGAATAGTATCAAAAGTTAATATTGAACAACTAAAAAAAAGGAGGAAGTGGGTAGTAGTGATGACAAGATTTTCAAAAAGAAAAAAATAATAGATATTGGTCCATTCGGATTAAGTTAAAGGATCGATAATGGGCCTAAAGGCTAAAATATTACTTTTAAGTTTTAATCATTTAAGAAATTTCAATTTTTTTATGGTTAAAAAAGTTCTTTTCTTGAGTCCTAACCTCAAGTACTTGTTATCAAAATATTACTCTACATTGCTACATCATGTAATTATTCTCTTACCAACGGCCAAACCGTAACAGTTCTATTTGTAACAAAATAACAAAGTCGAATACAATTTTTTGATGTATCAAGTGAGTTCATCTGTCAATTTGTCACGTAGTGCTCTGTGTGATTCAATGAGTCTCTCTATCATTATCCTAATAAATTTAAAAACAAAGAAATAAGGACATTATAAGGTCATTACATGTCTTGATCTCACGACTTCAAGTATCAACATGAAAATCCAACGAGACTTTATACTTCTTAAAATCGAACATAGTATTGGTAATATATTATATAACTTCGACAAAGTTAAAACAAGGACCAAACACAAGTGCTACTATTTATATATATATATATATGAGTTTACATATCGTATAATCAATTATTTTTTTGTAGAACAATTTAAGGTATTGTCTGAAACCTAAAACTAGTTATAATGAGAAAACTATCGGTGAATTTCTTCTATAACCTGCTTGGGTATAGAACATTTTAGGATTCAATGTTGTACAAGTGACCATTTTGTCAAAAGTGTGGGATCAGTAAGAGATGAAACATAAAAATTCAGAGTGAGTGCTCTTTATAGTTTATACTACGTGGAGTTGAAAGCTTCTTCATGACCCTTACTGTAAGCTAAGACTAAAATTTGAAAGGCGAGGAAAATAGCAATAGTCATCCATCTTCATACAAGTTGTATAGAAGACAAAATTAAATGACTTTAAATATGTGCTGTGGATATTATTGTGATGATTGATTACAAGTTTTGCTTTTGGACCATTTCATGTGCAGCAGTACACAGCATCAATTTTAAGTAGGTCTCACTAACTCGACACTTTGCCGTATGAGAAACTTTGTATTCGTCTAAATCATGGGCCTGAAATGATTGATTACAACATTGTAACTAGTTTGTGATCTTGTGTGATGCATAGCATATAATTATTATTTTTTGTGACGGGACCCATCCACTTAGTGAATGGTAAACCTCGGGATCCATGGGTGAAACCCACACCCTATGTAACCAGGTGAGTTTGGAGGGTAAGGAGGGAGCAACTACCACATGGATACCTTGTTATGACGCCAAGTCTCGAACCCAAGACCTGGTGTATCACATGTGGCGCTCAAACTATCTTGCTCTGGCCCAGGAGGATTCATAACATATAATTTACCGACTATTATATGTTAGGCATGAATTTTAATATGTAATGACTAAGTGTGTAACCGAAATGGTGGTCATTAAAGGTATAAGTCTTTACTATATGCAAGGTAATTTTGTTATTATATGACAATATATTATACCATTTTCAGCTGAAATGTGTATGTATTAATGTTCTTGAAATTGAAACACTTCTGATTATTACACTATATACCTCCTTGACCAGATCAAAACAAATATTATCATGTAAATTAATAATATGAGAATTGTCTCAATGTATAATTTCAAATTAATAAAATTTTGCAGTAGTTTTCACATATAAAAAGCTAAAAATATTAAGAGTCAAAGTTGTACATTATCAAACATAAAAAAAAAAACGTTGTAATTTTATATAACAGATTAGAATAGATATAATGTTTTGCAAATTGCATACTTGTTCTTAAGAACCTTCTTTTTAGGATGAACTTTTAATTTGCTTATATTACATATCAATCAATATCACAAATAACACCAACTACCTCTCAATTTTTTTAGGTGCTTAATATGTACGCGTAATATTTGAAGCTTGAAAGAGTAGTTGCTAAATACAAATGTCTTCACTTTCAAATCTCAATTGTAAAAAACTATTCCGTTAGTTGGCTCAGATCTCGCCCATGACAATTTGACAATTTGACATCACGACCTTTATTTCATTGTCTTAAATCTTCATTGAGACATAAATTTTGTCAGCTTAGTTTAGACTTGTTCTTTTCTTCTTCTTTTTTTCCTTTTTTAAGGGGGGTTTTGCCGGGTTGGGATTTGACATATAAATATCCTATGAATAATTTGTCAAGGCCTTCTACATAAAGAACTATACTCAATAATAGAATTTTTCCTTTACCACACTTCGACTATTCTTGATATTTAAAGGTACTTTATTTGTTTCGCCATGACTCGTTCTTAACTTTTTAGGTAGAAAGTTGATGACTAATCCTGCTTAAAATATACATGAACAACAGTTTTATATACTTCCTCCCTTTTTATCACTTAGAACGTTTCGACTTTTGCGCTATTCATATACTTATTCTAACTGAAGTTTTGTGAATTAGATACAATACAAATTTTAGCATGTAAGATGTTGTTGGATTTACCTAAATATATTTATAAGAATTCAAATTTTTATAATTTTTACAAATATATAATTTGATATTTTAATGGTTAAAGTTGTATATCGGCAAGTGTGAAAGTCAAATTAAAGCATTGCATGTGAAAGATAACGGATGAGATATATACTAAGATAACTAGCAAATCAAAAATATATATTCTCATTATTTAAATATAGTACTCCTCTAGGCTTTCAGTAATCAACCATGTTTCTACATATTCTATTTCTTCCTAGAATATTTGAATTAAATAACGACAGAATGTAATAGTATCTAATTAAACTTAATCTCTTAAAAGGGAATTGGATACGATGTGCCTTATCATATATTGGCGGATGGAATATTATTCTGATACATGATCTGAAAATAAATATTGTTCATCAATTAACAATAAATATAATAGCGTATATTATGTGTATATATAGGCACTAGGCAGTAGGCACACGACATAGTGACATACTAATGCCTTTTTTTGCTCATTTGAAATTATTTATCTTACTTATTTTGCTCATTTAAAAGAGTATAGTCTATATTAACGATAAGCAAGATAATAACTTTAGGGTCGGAGTAACAGACTCATAATAAACATAAATCAGTCCCACTTAAATTTCCGTCGAGTGATGAGTGGTGATTGCTGTATGCGGGTATACCAAAAACAGATAACAAAAATTCTTGATGAGTATTATATTCTCGAGGCATGCGCAACCGCGGTTTGAATTAATCCAAGTAGTAATCTTCATCCTCGTAGAGTCGTAGACATACTGTAGTTACGTACGTACGTTGCTTAAAGCCATGCAATCTTTTTGCGTTTTTAGAATGTTTACTAATATTATTCTTTATAGAATAATTTACATATTATTCATGCTCTCATTATTCAGTCATTGGGGTCAACAAGGAAAAAAAGGGAAGGCCCCTCTTGCTTGGTTAAGGTGACAACAATCACAAACTTATCATATTCTAGTTAAATTGCTTTGACTCGATATTGGAAATTAAGTTTGTAAAAAGGTACATGTTCCCCAAATATATAGTGGAAAGATAATACTACTAGAAGATCAGAGACAGTGTTTTCCTAATAAAGTGATTGATCTAATACATAAAATCATTTTGTGATCTTTGGTAGATACTCTGAATTTGGATAAGTTATGCATTTAGGAGTATTCGTCTCCTCTTCAATCTTACCCTCTTCATTTCAACTTTCAAGGCAGATACGATATTTAAGATGGAACCTTTGACGGTAAATTACTCTTAAATTTTTGTTGATAAAATGTACTAGTAAATAATACTTCCTCAATTCTAAGATAAATGAAACACTTATCATTTATTCATTTTAGGTCGTTTTAAAATAAATAAAACAATACTATATTTAGTACTTCTCCCTATCTCTCTCTTCATCACACGAGTCCATCTTTTTCTCTCTCTCTCTATCTCTTCTCATAAATTCCCATGTCAAAACCCTATGTTTCATTTAAAACAGAACGGAAAAAGTATCATTATAGTATTTTTCAAGACTAATCTAATGGTATAATTTTTATTATTTACTCCCTCTGTCCCAAATAGACTTCCCACTTCTTTTGGGAGCAAATATTAAGGAGAAGTTCTAGGTGGACCCTTAGTTGCTTAAAATTAAGGAGAAGTTCAAAAGTTGAATACAAGGCTAAACAGCCCAGAAGACAACAGGTCTGAAGGCCCACTGCCACTACAAGATTAATCTTCAAAGTCTAACATATTGTTCGGATGAGGATCCGAACCCTGGGTAATGCCCTGAAATTCGGGGTGGTACTCCACTGAGCTACCACCTCTCCCTCTCGGAGGGAGTATCATGGCATAAGAGATAATTTATCTAATCAAAATAGATTAATATAATGTTATGTGTACCTTATATTTTGAAATGGATGGAGTTATTATTACTAAGTATGTTTTAATTTCAAGGAAATATAAAAATAGTTTTCAAGGAAAATGTTTTGTTGAAATGGACCTATTCAGAGTCATGGAGTGTTTTTCCTTGTAAACAATATACTTATAACTATAAGAGCATATTGATTGAAAACTCATTTTATTCGGCCCACATAGATCCTAATAACTTTAGAGAACATCATTAAGCAGAAACAATTCAAGATTCCCATAAAATTATCATCAAACTTCATTTGGTGTAAAGGAACGTACATAACTCAAAATTAAGTATTAACTAGTATTTTGGCTCGGGCGATGCCCCGAGTGAATTACAATTACCAAATATATTATTATTCATAAATTTTATAATTGATTTTATTAGCTTTTCATAATTTTCAATCTAGTGCAAAATTGGAAAATAGAAGTTATGGCATGATAAATTGTTTTTTTAAAAAACTTCTAAGGAATTGGGGATAAAAACAAAAATTTAATGGAATTGGGGTAAGAAAATGTTATTACCTTAATAAAAGTGTTAGAGATCAAAAAACATGTCTATGTCTTTATAGTTACATATAATTGTAAGACTTTATTATGTTTTACTTTGAAACATTAAACGTTGAAATTGTTGTGGATTGGTGGTTAAATTCTCACATTTCATGTCAAAGGTCATGGGTTCGATTCCTAGTAGCTACACATTGTTAATATTTTTAATGATATCATAAACATGTGGCACATACGTTAGAGAGTGCCATGTGGCACGATTCCTTTGATAGGAACACCTTTTAATCATATATAATATTAAAGCAAGAAAAAATCGTCCTATGTGGCGAGCCTTTATGCATTCTGCCCTCTCATTGCACCAAGGTCTACAAAGCATTCTATTAGCATGCCACGTGTCAATGCTAAGAAAGTCCATTGACTGAAATCCGGTGATTTTAGGCAATAAAACTGGACTGATTTTGGAGATCCACAAATGAATCTTGTGATTGAATTTTATTAAATTCATGCATCCTTTAAGCCTATACATTTTGAAAAAAAAGGGTAAGTTTAGGAAATTAAATTAAATCAATTAATTCCACAACTGGATCCCTAATTTAAGCTCATCAAAGTAACCACGCAAAAGCAGTAATAAATCAAATGCAATCACGCTATGATTTCCTCTTATACTAGGAAGATTAAACACAATCACGCTTTGATTGCCTCTTATGTTCGGAAGGTTTTGCAATCAATATACTATAGTCTATATAGACCCGAAATGTAAATGCTATAAAATCCATCCTTTTCTTCAGGTAAATTCAACTACAAAGCAAAATCCTAAATTAACGCCTAAAATCACGTTGTGGTTAGATAAACAGGAATTCAGAAAAAGATACAAAATTTAATTAAGTGGTGAATATAAATTGAAGACCTATGTTGTCTTCTCAAACAAACAAAAACAAAAATTCCGGTCTAACAGTTCTTTTAGTTTCCTAACAGCCACAACATCCAAACAGAGGAGTGACAGAGACGAAGCATAGCATAACTAACAAGCAACATCACCAACAACTGAAGAGGCTGCAACGAACACCCTGGTAGCTTCGGTGACGGCAACAGGACATCAACGCAAACAGAGGTGAGAGAAAATGAATGAGGTTCTCAAATGAGGTAGAGAGAGGAAGAAAAGATGGAAGTTCTCTTTAATGGGGAGATGGAAGGAATTGGAGGAGAGCGAGAGAAAAAAAGAAAAAATGGTTCTGCAGGGGGCTTGAGTTTGAGTATTGTATTTTATTTTCCTTTCTTCGTTGCTCTGCTTAATCTTTTGCCTTTTTCACAATGTTTGTATATGACATCATCTTATTATAGATCATACTGTATGATAAAAGTATAGAACAACTCATGGGTTGAATGAAAAAATTGCAAATGTGGAGTATATGATATCCTGATAATATGCTAGGCAGCTAATCGATTTTCTTTTTTCTTAATTATATTCACTTTTGGTAATGAATACCACACCATGATCATGAGATGCTAGCCCCTTCATGAAAAAATGCAAATATAATAATAATAGTAATGCAAGTTTATTTTATTACCAAACAAGAAATAAAAAGATGATTTTGTTGAAAAAAATATAACACACCATGATTATGATTAGAGATTACATATAACAAAAACAATAACAACTCAAATACTCAATCTTTAGTCCCAAAGTGGTCTAGGTAGGCTAATATGAATTATCATAAAAAAATCATATCCATGACCAATACATACTAATTTTTTTTTTTTTTTTTAAAACAAAGTTAAAGTGAGAGAAGTAAGATAAGAGATCATCTATGTGTTCAAGAAATTGAATTAGGTAACATATAAGCGTCAGTTTACTTCAACTTATTTTCACATTATGATAATATAACTTCGGAAAAATTTAGGAAAGATTACATAAATTTAAATAAATAATTAAGTTTTTTTCAGACAACTTAAGGCAGAATTAAGAAAATTTCAGACAAGATAAGCTGTTTAAAGATAAAAATGGATATTCTTCTCACTGCTAAAAAGTTAAGGTCATCCTACACGCTTTGTAGGGAGTGATTAAGTGACCCAATGGGTTGCCAACCCTCTAATTTAATTGAAATTTCATTGGTCAAGAGTACATTAAAACATTAATTTTATGACAATTCTCTCTCAAATTTATTGGATATATATTAATATTTTATTCTATTATTGCGTCTAAGAGGGTTGGCAACCTTAAGCTTAGGGACTAGGGTCACTCAAATATTTTCTCACACTCTTACATTCAAATGAAACAAAAGATATAAGTACATACACTTATGAACTTACGCTTGATACTAATATCATTTATAAAGAAAATTGACACACTTTGAATTTGGCCCATTCTATAAGAAATGATAAAATAAAAGAGTAGGAGAGAGAGTAAAAACATGACCCATGTGCGTAAATTATAAAATAAAGCTTTCTTTAATTTTCATAATAGTTTGCGAATAAGAGAAATTTTACAAGTATTATGAAATATCCCAAAAAGAAATATGTTACGTGTATTAAGAAACTAAGAATAGTAGTAATTATTTTTCTTCAATACGATCCAATATTTTTTAACTAATTATTCTTGCAAAAAAAAACTAATATAATTGTTTATAAATTTAACATCCTAAACTCAAATTATATATGAAAGTATGAGTGAATCATGAAGTAGTTGACAGACAGGGACATCAATAATTATTTCTTATATGCGAGATGAAATATAATGTTCCTTGCTACAATAGATGTTACTCACTTATTCTTTAACGTTAAGCAGCGCCATGATTTCTTATATGATTAATTTTGTATAATACTCATTCCGTCATATGAAACGGGAAAGAATGTAAGATAAAATATATCATCAAAATTGTGGTCATTTTAGGGAACAACTATGAAAAAGGTATTTAGGCGAAAAGTAAAATGGAAATGAGTAACCTATTTTATCTTATAATTTTATATAAAAGTAATGTTACAATTTTTAAACCATAAATCGAATGGATATTAGACTCGAAAGAGAGATATCTAATGAGCATCAATCTTATATGTAAAAAAAGGGATTTATAAGTATTCAATTTTAGTTGGTTTATAATAGAGTGAAACTATTGTGAAAAGATCAGATAAAGTTATTGAATTGGAAAAGGTTTTAATTTGCCTATGCACTTTGTTTTGACAACTTTTTTTTTCTTTGATGTAAAAGATAATATTGAAATGTAGATCATATAGATAACCTATAAAACACGCATACATTATACAAGTACTGCGTATTTATATTTGTTTACTATATAACATTATAATTTTCTAAATTAGTCTTAATGAATATTAAAACTTTAGTTCGCTTAATATATTCGAAAATTGTTTTTAGGAAGAAACTAATGAGTAAGGGTTAATGGTGGACCATTGGAGTCACTTGAGGTAGTATTTGGGAGGCGAAAAGTAAATTGGGAAACCCTGTATAATACTCATTCCGTTAGATGGAATGGGGAATAAGGTATGATACAATCATACAATATATCATCGAAATTGTGGTCATTTCAAGTAGCAATGGGGAATAAGGTATTTAGGCGAAAAGTAAAGTGGGAAACCCCGTGTGATACTCATTCCATCAGATGAAATGGGGAATAAAATATGATACAATATATCATCGAAATTATGGTCATTTCAGGTAGCAACGTGGAATAAGGTATTTATACCCTGTATGGTACTCATTTTGTCAGATGGAACAAATTTTCTATGAGGTTTCAAAAAAGGCAGTTTTCGTTGGCCGTGTGTCAAAAGTCAAGGAAAATCCCTATCGCATGGTGAGTTTGTATCTCTCGAGACCAGTTCTCAGTCATGGCCAATTTTATGTAGCCATTTCTCTCACACCCGAAAAAAAAATGCCTAATAGTACTTCTATATGAGAAAGAACATGGGAAGTCTAATACTTTAAGGCCATTTCAAGGAAAAAATGAAGATGTAATGTAGAGAGGGTTTCTGAGACGATTGACCCCCTCACTGATTACTGGGATGAAGACCAAGTTCATGTAAATTTTCTCCCTGTTGAGGTGGTTAAGATCCTTAACCTTTGCCATCTCAACCATTGGATGAAGGCTTTGTGTGGGGCTACACCAAAATTGGTATATTCTATTAAATCAGGCTATCACTTTATTTTGATACAAATTTGATATTTTGAAAGTATATATCGAGACGAATCTAACAAGACCCCACATGACTATATTTTCCTTTACATAAAAATAACAATATATAGTGAAAGGGTATGATAGTGAATGAATAGTGTAAAAATCTCATTGTTACAATAGACTAAGAACGGAGGAAGTAGCTTCTTAATAAGTTTTGTTTTGCTCTAAAAAGAAGTCTTCCAAAACATATGAGTATCATGTATCTGTTAAACAACTCTATAATTAATATAAAGGTGTATTTCTCTTACACACAAAGTTTTTGATCAAGTAGACGTAAAAAATCGTTTATACGTTTTCAATATAGCTAATATATAAACATTCTTATTGTACTAAAAAGTTCCCGTGCATTACGCACGGGTCCAAAACCTAGTATATTTGTATAAATAGATATTTAAAAGTTTGGCCTCAACTAAAGCTCCTCCTAGTTTGAGCTTCAGCATTATAATCAAATGGGCAAATAATTTGACAACTTGTGGAGAGTAAAAGGGATACCAACTTGCTAAAGGTGAGAATAAAAACCAAGACCTCTTTCGAACCCGGAGTGTTGGTGTTAAATGCCCAAAACCACAAGAACCACAACGCATATAGAGTACAATATAGAATATAGCGAAATTAGGTGTTTATGAGGAAATTTTATTTTCCTCTCCTCAAAATAAATTGTGTTATTAAGTTCCTCCAAAATAATACAACTCCCTCACTTGATGGTTCCTTCCCCTCAAGAATAATTATTTCACTTGATGGTTCCTTCCATTCCATGATGATAATCTTATATCTTTTTTAATTAGGCCTACCCCCCTAATTTAGAGGCTAACAAGAAAAAACCTCTTGTATTAGAATTAATGAATTATAATACTTTCTCCCGAGATAATAATTTTAGAAGATAAGGCTTACCAAAAAACTATCTACTTACCTAATTACGATCCTCATTTAGTTAGGAAACTAAATTAAAATCAAGACAAAGAAACAAAAGGAATATTCCAAGCCGAAATCTTGCATAGATAACTTGTCGTCAATACGTCATACAAATAAAACTTCATATACTATGCAAACCACTTCGTGGACCATGGACTAGTAACTGATATGCATATAAACCTTTGTAAAACGGCAGACGAGGTTGTTACCTTGGTTCCTCTACTCCATACATGTTCGAACACCCTAATGGACCACTATATCAGACTTGTAATCCTAACACGAATAGTTGCTCTAACCACTAAGTCATCACTCACTCTCAACTCAAATATTAAATTGGACTCTAACATTGATTCATCGATATCTCAAGTGCTGAAATTCCTCTATCAAACGCCCTCCATATTAATAACCTAGCCTTCTAAATACACGTACATATTAGTACAAATCAAATCGATTGGTAATAGTAGTACTCAGGCCCCGTTCTTTTGGTTTGAGAGAATCTGAACTGAACTACACAGAGAAAACTGAACTGAAAATAAGTCCAAAACAACATACATCAGTAATATCATAACATTTTAATAATTTATATTATACAAACATGATTTCCATGAGCAGCATCAATAAACCAAAATCCACCTCCCATAGATCATTTATACAATTGTTTATAAGAACCTCCCATAGATCAGTTAAATGAACACTACTAGCAATAAAGTATTCAGTCAACTCTAAAAGTCTTCCACACATCCTTTTTTTCCCCCTCTGCAAAAACAATAATCTGACAGGCTTAATCGCCAGCTAAAACGCTGTAGCAAAACGTTGAAAATTCTTCGTCTTTACATTCTTTTGAATTTACTTCCCACCTTCCTCTACTGTCTTTTCACTATTTAATAAAGTAAAACAAAACAAAACCAATTTTCTCTCTCCTACAACTTGCTTGAATTTTGTGTCCTATTTCTCTCTCTTATCAGCTTTCTCATTCATATAAATTCCATCTACTCATTTTTCTTAAAACCCTGTTTTTGTTTTTGGAGTTTAAAACCAGCTCAAGCAAGAAATCCCAGAGTTTTGAGCTCTAAAATGGGGTGTTGTTTAAGCATACTACAAATCAAAGGTGATGGAAGTCCTGTTCATCAAAATAGTATGTGCCCACTAATCTCTTTTTATTTGTTTCATTTGCATTAATTATTAAACACTAATTGTATTTTTTTCATGTGTTTGGAGGTTTATTTTATGCTTTTATTAGTTTTAGTTGGTACATTTTTTTTTTGTTGGTTATTGATAAGAAGCTAAATTTAGATTTGGAGTACTAAACATGTAATAATAAGTAATAACCCATGATTTTGTTATAAGTTCTTAACTTAATACCATTTTGGGAAATATAGTTTGTGATATTTTCTTGTAAGACATGATAATTGATGTTTGTTTAATCTAATTGGTTATTATTGACTTCTCTTTTAGTCTTAGACATGAATAATAGGAGTTGATTGCTTTTTCTTCAAAGATAAGGTAAAAGGAAAAAAGTTTGAAACTTTTGAACATTCAACTCTAGATTTATTTTCCAACAAGTGCTTGAATCAGCTGGTAAGAGGGTTGTTACTTGTTAGGGTTGTTCCAACATAACCAGAGGTCTTGAGTTCGAGTCGAAATGCAGCAACACTTGTTAAGAGACATATTTGCCCAATTGGGAATTCCTGGCTCGAATTCGGATTAGTCGGAGTCTAATAGGCTTTTGAATCACACGACATGTGTAGATTTTTTTTTGGTTTCAAATGTAACTTTCAGGTAAATAATAAATATTACATTATCTAACTTTGATTAGTTGAAATTGTGTATTTCAGTTACTGTTTTTATTCCAATTTTAAGTGTTTAGAGTTGTGTTATTATAAAGGTGGAGGCAGTGATATCTAACTTTGATTAGTTAAAATTGTGTATACCAGTTACTGTTTTTGTTCCAATTTTAAGTGTTTATAGTTGTTGTGTCCTTATAAAGGTGGAGGCAGTGATAGGATTCAATCTCCAAGACTGAACCAAAGATCAGAGGGAGAGATATTGCAATCGTCGAATTTGAAGAACTTTTCCTACAATGATCTTTGCACTGCAACTCGGAATTTCCGGCCCGATAGTGTGCTTGGAGAAGGTGGCTTTGGTTGTGTGTACAAAGGGTGGATTGATGAGCATACCTTTGCACCTTCTAAGCCAGGTTCTGGAATGATCATTGCTGTCAAGAGGCTTAATCATGAAGGATATCAGGGTCATAGGGAATGGTTGGTAAGTATTAATAATTTTAAGGCATATCTTAATGCTATGCTGCTGACTTTTTGCATTAATAATTTGAGTTTATACTACAGTGCATCAACGGTTTGAAAGTTTGACATGAATAATTCTAAGTATGGGTCATAGAACAGAAATAATGTGACGTTTGCTATGTTATCACAAAGGTGAATTGTATATCACTTCAAAAAGAAGACTTTCTTCTCTACTGTTCCTACTTCCTCCCCTCCACCATCAAAGTTATCACAGGGGAAGAAAGAAATGCATTATTTCTAGGGTAAAATGACGAAAATTAACTCAATTTATCGATAGCTCACCCGTGTGACAACATAGCAACTTGGGATTATTTTTGTTTTATCGATCTTTTACAAGAGCTGAGCGTCGACAAATGATGCAATTTTTTGTTTTTTTATAAATTCGATTAAAGGAACTTCCTTTTCACTTGAGAAGAAAAGAATCAATAATTGCTAACTCTTGGATGTAAAGTCAAGTTGGTTTTAGAGTAACTGCTTACACTATATCTACTAACAAGGCAAATTGCTGTTAGTTAACAGATTTAAAGAATTGCAATCAGGGTTTTTAACTAGAATGTTTCCTCTGTTTTATTCTCTATGAATTCTACCTGATTTTAGTTTTGGTTGAATTAGATGTTTATGTGGATGAACCATACTAATTCATTGTATGTATATTTGACATGTAGACTGAAATAAATTACTTGGGACAACTACGACATCCTAATCTTGTGAACCTGATCGGGTACTGCTTAGAGGATGAGCACCGCCTCTTGGTATATGAGTTCATGACCCGTGGTAGCTTGGAGAATCATCTGTTTAGGAGTAAGTTCTGTAGCTTTTCATCATGTTGGTTAATCTACCATATTTCTATTTCGATTATGGTGAAAATCTAGTTTGTGGCTTCTGTCTACTAAAATGTGGAAATCTATTGTTTTTTAACAGGATCATCTTATGTTGAGCCTTTAACATGGAATCTCCGAATAAAGATCGTTGTTGGCGCAGCAAAGGGGCTTGCCTTCCTCCATAGTCCGAAGATTAAAGTCATTTATCGAGATTATAAGCCTTCCAACATACTCCTGGATTCCGTATGTCAAGCCCCTTTACTAGCTAATTGAACAAATCTGAATTCTCACTTGCATCACTTAACATTCTTAATGTATATACAATAGGATTTCGAAGCGAAGCTTTCTGACTTCGGTTTGGCTAAAGATGGGCCATTTGATGACCAAGGTTATGTATCCACAAGAGTCATGGGTACCCATGGGTATGCAGCTCCTGAATATATTGCCACTGGTAAGGCATCCTCTTGCTTTCTCTTATTTAATGAATATGTGGGTTGTGTTTAAAGCTTAAACCTTTAATTTGTTCTGATAGCACTTAAGTTGACTATTGAGCATGAAAATGCAGCTCCTGACTTAGGGGTGTAAGTGGTTTGGATAAAGTCGAAAAGTCCGTTCATTAACTTACATGCTTTGACTGAACTAGAACAGATATCTGGATTCGGACTCAAAATTTTAATGAGGAAAAAATCTAACTGCATATGGACTCTGTACTCTGTGCTCTGTAGTCTGCAGTCCGAACTTTAGCTTAGAGATATATATGTGCAGTGTTGACATATGCAGGCCCTAAGGGCTAACAATAAGCAGTGAATACATTTCCAAAATTGGTATTAGTTTAGGGATTTATGACAAAATCACGCATCAGTCGGTGTTATAACTTTTTAATGCTCACTTATTACTGAATTTTTCCACTTCTAGCTTTTATAGGCTGTATATATCAATTCCCTATATGTATATGTAGGTTGGATGTATTATCTTATCTATATCCTCTGAAATTGAATTTTGCTTACTTTTTCTGTAGGTCACCTAACTCCAAAGAATGACATCTACAGTTTTGGGGTCGTCCTCCTTGAAATGATGACAGGAAGAAGAGTTCTAGATGAAAACCGGACCACCAAGGAGAAAGACCTAGTCAAGTGGGCAATGCCGTATCTCCGCAAGGAAAAAAATAAGCAGAATCATGGACACTAGAATCCAGGGGCAGTATTCTTCAAGGTCAGCAAAGATCATAGGCAACCTTGTCATTCAGTGCCTGTCAATAGACCCTAGGTTTAGGCCAAATATGGTTGAGGTTGTCTCAACACTCGAGCAGCTCCAAGACTCTAAACCTGCTGCTGATTTATACCCTATAAACCGCGATTTATATCCTGAAGTAAGACGGGGTTCTAACTGTCAAAAATCAAGTCTAGAACCCAAAAACCGGAAGCGAATCATCGTTGGTAATGAAGTTAGCAAGGGTGGTGTTATTACTACTCCTGATTCTAAATCATCTATTGCACCTGTTTTATAGCTGACAATAATATAATTTTTTTTTCATCCTTTAGTGAAGGGAGAGTTTATGCATATCTCATGCCATTTTAATATTCAGAAGCATCTATAATGGTTTGGAAAGAAATAAGGTTAGGTAGGTAAGCTTGCACATGGTTTTTCCAATGTAAATTGAAGAACTTTGGTAATGGGTGAATCAAACTGATCCCATGCTTTGGTTGATGATTGTACAGCAATTTTTAATGTTGTAACTAATTCTTGCTACCCTTTTTTTTTTGTCTTCCAAAGTTCCTTTGTTTAGGTTGATATAATTTCCAGAGATGTTGTTGTAATAATGGCTTGCTCCTCTGAGCTTAGTAATATGCATGATATATTATATCTCTTCCCAATTTCCAGTATTATTTGTCTTTGAATTGTATGACTCCAAATGTAGCTTCAATCTTCATATAACAGTGTTCAATAACTCAAGCATTTTTCTCACCATTGTTTGAAATCAGAATCTATAATAATATATTAAAAGACATTTCTAACCAAGGAACGATACCACGTGGCGCTTTCCATTAGAGTGTTTAACTCCGTGTAATCCACGTACAATACAAAAATAAATTATGTATTGTATAAGATTCGACCCCTTGATCACAAGCATATATACTAAAGTCTTAACCACTAAATCGAGTGATACTTGATGTTCTTATTTTAAAGTAAAACTTAATAAATGAAATATATAATTACCCGAAGTGTAGACCGGGCCTAAAAACTAGTTGCATATTACAAAATGATACACTATGAACTGTAGATGCTATTCCTCCATATTGTTGTCTAAAGACTACATACAACTTTTTCAACTCAAACGGTCATAGGTGAAATGGAAAGCTTCTCAAATCAATGAGTAATGAGCTAATGATACATTCATTTGACATATAAAACCATTTACCCTTTCGACACGACAAAAATATTGTATTACTATATATAAAGGACGGTATTATGACCTTAACACTAAAGGACAAATTATTTTGTTTTTCTCATAATTTTACTCTAATGGGGTTATCATAACTCCACAATCAAGAACAATGGAGAATACACTCCCATTTTGGGTAAGATTGGATGTTCTAGGTATGTAAGATTTACATGACTATTAGTTTTGAAATTTGAAATAAGAGCACTAGATCAGAATAGAGATCATATAATAAATCAATTAAAAGCTCCTCATACACTCCCTAATATCATAATTCTAAACAATTATGACAAATTTTTTTCACTACTTTTCTTCACCCATATTTTCGATGGCTATTTTACGAATTATGACCTCCTAAAATTAAAATCACCATTCAAAAAATAAAAACTCATTTCCTTTTACTTATATCATTTAAAAAATAAAACTTCACTATTTTGGTTTACTTACCACAATTTTAATCATAAATATACTTAATCATCAATTATTTTACTCGAAATTACCTAAAAAACTCTCTTTAATACTTTAGTTGTTGCTTAATTTTTCCATTTATACGTTCTTCTATAAAGCCTGCATATAGCATTTTTAACGTAAAAAAAATTATCACATGCAATTTTTTTTTTAGTTGCAACAGATGACTTTTGCACAAATATTAAGGAATGAAGAGAGATAATAAAATTTAACCGAGTTGCCAATGCTTTTTGCATACTGGGTAGGTAAAATGAGGATAAAATAGTCAAATTAGCCCAAAACCTTTACCAAGAAAGGAAATATTGCATCTAAATAAAAACACTAAAAATGAAAATTGTTAGTAACAAATAGAGTAAGGAATTCAGTTAGTTCAGTTTAGAAAAATCAAGTTCAGTTCAGTTAGTTTCCTCTCATAGTTTTCATTCACTACAGTTCAATTCGATTCAGTTCAGTTCAGTTCAGTTCAATTTCGGTCAGTTTAGTTTAGTTTAGTTGACAAATTCGGTTCGGTTCAAAGTAAATTTCGGTTCGGTTGAATTTAGTCGATAAGAACAAAGCGTAAGCATAATAACCTAAAAAAAAGGAAAAGAAAAAGGGAGTGAGGTTTTGGGTTTTTGTTTCAACATTTGCTAACTCTTTCTTCATTCACAGGAAAGAGAGAGAGAAAGGTAGTGAAAGATAAGGCAACCAACAATGGCGCTACTACATCAAGTATATTCCATCCCACTCGCACGTGCCTCCATCAAGTCACGTGCTTTAGCCCTCACAATTTCATGTCGTACTTTTGTATCTTCTCCTTCTGCAACTGCTTCAGCTGCTACTAGTCTTAGTACGACGCCGTCTAAACTTCCAGAAGCATCTCCGTCACGTGCATCACTCTCTGACTCACGTGTTCTTCTGGGTATGTCGGAGCAAGAACTTCAACAACTTGCCACTGAATTTGGCCAGGTATAAACTAAATTAAAAGTTGTTGTTTTTAAAACCCATGATTTTAATTTTATTTTTTTATATTTTTTTCATATTTTTTTGATGTATAAATGTTTTGGGAATTTAGCAAAGTTATAGAGGGAAGCAGCTTCATCATCTACTTTATCAGAGGAAGGTTAAAGAAATTGAGGAATTCACTCAATGTAAGCCCTTTAATTTGTTTTTTGTTTCTTTGTAGGTTTACTTTCATGGTTTTCTTAATTGTTGGTACTTTGTATATCTTAGAGACTTAGAAAATTTAACTGGAGTAACATAATGCAGTATGTTTTTGTTAAGTTGTATACTTGTATTGATTACTCACTAATTAGGGGGTGTGGTTATATGTGGGGGAAAGTGCCACAGGCATTGAGGGATCAGCTGCAAGAAGCAGGATGGAAGGTGGGGCGATCGCCGGTGCATCATATGGTCACTGCTACTGATGGTACAATCAAGGTTGAACCCCTTGAAAAACCCAATTTGGTTATTTGCTGAAATTATTAGTTACTTGGTTTTGAATTGTTGTGTGATAGTGTTATGTGAGTCCTCTTAGATATTTCGTTCTTGTTAACAAAAAGTAATTGTGAGATGATTTGTTGTGCATGTTGGGAATTTGAGTGTCTAATTCAAATGCTTTTGTTGATGGGTATTGGAACATTAGTTCTCCTACAATGCTTGGATGGATAAGAAATGGGGTATTTAGTATAATTTTGACGTGTTGTTTGGCAGGTGATAAGAAATGGAAGTAAAGATAATTATGTCTGAAAAAATTCTTTCCATTACCACTTTGGAATGTGGCTTGGCAATGAAATATTGTGAAAAAAACACATGTTTCAGGATAGAATTTAACACTGCCTATTAATTGGGCCTCCAATGCTTTTTGTAGGTTGGAAATTCCCATGGGGAGTGTAAAATATTACTCCTTCATTGCATAATAATCTTGCTGTAGCCTATAGGCTATAGGTGTTTGTAGAAACTTGAGTAGCTGCATATTTTGAAAAGCGCTGAAATTGCGTATGAGACTGGGGAACAAGTCGTCAATTGGACAATATCTTTTTTCTTTTGTGACCATCTTCTATTGTCATGGCCTAAGATTATTGGGAAAGATGTGGCTTTAACTGATGTTCATGATGATAATGAATGGTTTCTGTTTATTTGGTCTACATTGGCTTCAAAGCATCTTACTTTTGTTTTCTGCAGTTACTGCTAAAGCTGGAGGATAACAGGTTGGTTGAAACAGTTGGAATACCGGTGAAAGACGAAAAGGGTTCAGTAAGGCTTACTGCTTGTGTTTCATCACAGGTCATTTTCTAAACAGGCCTTTGTTTCGGAAAAATCATCGGCCTCACCTTAAAATCTTTATTTGTGCATCAAAAGTTTATGTTATTGCTTGTCCATCTGATCTTTCCGAGTAATGCTACTGTTCATGTTGGTGGATTAGGTTGGTTGCCCATTACGATGCTCATTTTGTGCTACTGGGAAGGGAGGTTTCTCGAGAAACCTCCAGAGGCACGAAATTGTTGAACAGGTTTAATCTCTATCTTTTTATTGAATGGCCTCTCTTGCTTTTACTCTGAAAGTATGGAGTCAGGATATGTTGCTTCACATGTCAATAAATTGAGTGAAGTCAGAAATGATTAAGGCAATTACAATATCAAGGAGTTATTCTATAGTGCTTGTAGAGGATGCCATGTTGCCATCTCTGGCTACATCTTAAGTTGTGTTTATGAACAGCTTCTCAAAATCCATATTAACATTATGATATTTTTTGGTCTTCTTCGCAGTCACTGTTTGTTCTTTCAATTTTTGTAATATTTGAAAAAAAGGAAACTTTTAAGGCGAATATGGGTAAAATATGTGATGAGTTAGTTTACCTTTTCTTCTAAGTTTTATGGCATCCATATCTTAATGCCTTTCAGGTCTTGGCTATAGAAGATCTTTTTAAGCATCGCGTAACGAATGTTGTTTTCATGGGGATGGGGGAGCCAATGCTCAACTTGAAATCTGTTATTGAAGCACACCGATGTTTGAACAAGGTAAGTAGCGTGCTCATTATTTGTTCATTTGAAGAATTTTATTCCTTACATCCAATATTTATCTTGCCAAGTATAAATTGCAGAGAGATTAAGAACATTTATGAAATTGGTATGAACTGACCCAGAAAACTTAGTTGAACAGAAAAATAGATGAGGGAAAAACAAGGGAAGATAGATTGTATTCAGACTCAAGGGTGTAGCCAATACAATTCTCACATTCGAGAGGTGAGATCTCTCCTTACAGTTACTTCATTCTTCTAATTTCTGGATACCATTCACCTGATCTCATACACCTATTTATTACAAGATCCTTCCACTCAAAAGTAGCCAGCTGTCCTATAGAAAGTACTAGATAGTACCAGCTGTCCTTAAGAGGATTTAGCAGAAATATCTACCTAGCTCAGGTGTAACAACTTAATAACAAAAAATAGTAAAAAGACTCATTTGCCCCTAAGTTGGCTGTTTATCCCCTTCTTGTCCTTGCTTCATCCTTCTCTTGTAAGTGATTAAGATAGGAGTGACGGCCTGATTCTTTGCATTACCCCCCTCCCAAAGTCTCACCTTGTCCTCAAGGTGGAAGGTAGGGAACCTCTGATCAATTGTGAGAAAATCCTCCCATGTGGCTTCCTCTGTTGGTAGGTTCTGCCATTTGAGCAATACTTCAACGGATGTTTGGGAGCCCTTAGTCACTTGCCCGACCCCTAATACGGACTTAGGTGTTACCTCCAGGATGAGATCAGCGGTTAGAGCAGCGGGAAAAGTAGGTTGGGCAGTATGCTGTCCCAAGGCCTTTTTCAGGTGGGATATATGGAATACTGGATGAATGCGTACACTGGGGGGTAAGTCCAATTGATAAGCAACCTTGCCGACCCTCTTGATTCTTGGAAGTTCCATAGAACCTTCTTGCTAACTTCTCACAAGGTCTTTTGGCAAGGGATTGTTGCCTGTAAGGTCCGAGCTTTAAATAAACCGGATCTCCCACTTCATAGGAAACATCTCTCCTCTTCCCATCGGCTGGAGTTTCATGTTATTCGAGACTTATGCATCGATACTTGAGTTCATCCAAGACGGCATCCCTCTCCAATAACTTTGTTCCTCCAAGGTGGACAACTGCTTTGTGGTGCCTTTCTCAAATCTCAAAAGCTGTGGGGGTCCCCTGCCATACAAGTGCCTTGAAAGGAGAGCAACGTGTGGAAGCATGGGTAGATGTGTTGTTGCTGTATTCAGCCCAAGGCAGCCATTGAGCCCATGTCTTGGGTTTGCCATTGATGAAACATCTCGGGTAGCCTTGAAGCCACTTGTCGACCACCTCCGTTTGGCCATCGGAGCGAGGATGGTATGCTTGTACTTCGATGCAAATTAGTCCCTTGCGGCTTGAACAATTCTTTCCAGAATAGACTTAGAAAAATCTGTCTCTATCGGAGACAATGGAGAGGGGAACCCATGTAGCTCGATGATTTCCCGATAAAAACCGGGGCTACTGTTGCTTCTTTGTGAATGGATGTTTGAGAGGGAGGAAGTGGCAATATTTGGTCGGTCCTATCCACTACTACTAAGATCGTATCCACCCCACCAGACCTAGGTAAGCCCTCAACAAAATCCATAGAGATGTCTTGCCATACTTGGGAAGGGACTGGTAAAGGTTGCGAGAAGACCTACGGCTTGAGAGAGGATGTTTTACGTTGTTGACACTGGTGGCGTGGAGAGTACATGGGAGGTAATGCGCTTCCGCATACCTGGCCGGAACCACTCGGTGGCTATCCTTTGGTAAGTCTTGAAATCACCAAGGTGTCCTCCAGTTGGAGTATCATGATACTCCCTCAAAATAGCTTGTGTAATGCTTGCATTGCTAGGCAGAACAATGCGCCCCTTGTATCTAAGGATCCCATGATCAACTAGGAACCCCCTTGGGAGTTCCTCTCCCTTTACTTCCTTCTGTATCAATTGCTGGATGAAGGGATCCGTCATGACTTGCTGCTGAATATCAGCCCATGACATAGAATGGGCTGTGAGGCACATTCAACCCGGTTCACATACTGTCTAGAAAGTGCATCCGCCACTTTATTAGAAGGCCCTGGTTTATATTTGATCTCAAAATCATACCCCAAGAGCTTACTCATCCACCTTTGATAGTCAGTGCCAACCTCTCTCTGCTCCATCAAATACCTCAAACTCTGTTGGTATGAGTGGATGACAAAATGCCTCCCTAACAAGTAGTGTTTCCACTTTTGCACAGCCAAGACCACTGCCATTAATTCTTTCTCATAAATGGATTTGGCCCTTGCTCTTGGGCCTAAAAGCTTACTATAATAAGCTATTGGGTGCCCATTTTGCAGAAGTACAGCACCAATTCCAAAGCCCGAAGCATCAGATTCAAGGATAAAAGGCTGTGAAAAGTCTGGCATGGCCAGCACAGGAGCTGTAGCCAGAGCCACCTGTAAAGCCTGAAATGCTGCAGTAGCGGCTGGGTTCCACCCAAACTTATCCTTCTTCAACTGCTCTGTCAGGGGTTGTGCTATTGCTGCATACCCTTTTACAAACTTTCTGTAATATCCTGTTAATCCCAGAAACCCCCTAAGCTCTCTTAGGTTTGTTGGGATAGGCCAAGCTAACATGGCTTGGACCTTAGTCTGGTCCACTGCCACTCCATTTGCCCCAATAATGTGACCCAAGTAAGCCACCTCAGTCTTCCAAAACTCACATTTTTTCTTATTTGCATATAAGTGATGTGAATATAACAGATCAAACACCAAAGACAAATGTTGAAGGTGTAATTACGGGGAGGTATGCGTATATGAGTATATCATCGAAAAAAACAAGCACAAACTTCCTCAAATAGGGTTTAAAAACATCATTCATTAGAGCTTGAAAAGTAGCAGGGGCGTTAGTTAAACCAAAGGGCATAACTAGAAATTCATAGTGGCCCTCATGAGTTCTAAAAGCGGTTTTTGGAATGTCATCTTGGGCCATTCTAATTTGATGATAACCAGATTTTAAATCCAGCTTAGAAAATATTTTTGAGCCATGTAACTCATCAAGTAATTCCTCAATCACAGGAATTGGAAATTTGTGAGGCACTGTGGCTTTGTTCAAAGCCCTATAATCAACGCAAAATCTCCATGATCCATCTTTTTTTTTAACTAGTAAAACAGGGCTAGAATATGCACTAGTGGAGGGCTGTATACATAGTTTTAAAAAGCGCGCCCAAGGCGTCAGACGAGCCAAGGCGCCAAGAAAAACGCACCCTACAGCTCAGGCGAGGCGAAGAACGAGAGGCGCGTGGAGGCGCGCGCCTTTGTGAGCCTTTTCATGAGGCGCGAAGCGCAGGAGGCGTCCGCCTTCTGTATCAAGGCGCGCGTGCTGGTCACGTGCGTTTTTTTTTTCAAGTTTTTGAATGTTATAATCTCTTTCCTCTCACTGCTCGAGAAAAGAAACCCTAGAATTGGACATTACCTGGGTTCGACTTTGTGCGTGTGATAAGATGGTGGTTCGATCGTCGCCGGTGGTTCTCTCGTCGTCGCTGGTGGTTCGTTCGTCGTCGCCGGACGCCGGGGCCCGTAAGTCTTCTTCTCTTCTTCTTCGTCTTCTACCAGTTACATCTCTTCTCTTCTTTTTTTCTGATTTATTTGTTCTTTCTTCTCTCTTCTGTCTTTTCTTTATCTCTTCTTTCTTTTCTTTACTTCTACTTTCTTTACTTCTCTTCTTTCTTTTTTTTTCTTTTTCGAGGCTGAAGGAAAAGCCGAAGTGCGAGCAGCCGCCATTAAAATTGAGGAGAGAGAAAACTGTATTCAGAGAAGATCTGATATAGAGAGAAAGGACGGTGATGAGAGTAAGGGAGAAAAGATGAGAGTGGTTTTTGGAATGAGTTAAGGGTAACTTAGTAATAACATCTTAGCACTTATTTTTCTTCTTTCTAGTTTCTTCATGTAGTAGGCAGTGAGTTTAATCTGTTTAGAAATCCGTTTACATTCTTCTCCATTTGTTTGCTTATGTTTTGACTTGTTTTTGCTTATGTTTTTAGTAGGCAGTGAGAAAACTTTGACTTGTTGCGGTACTCTAGCGATGAATTATGTTTTTCTTATATCTTTTATGGGTCTTTAATATAATATGTATGTTGTTTCAAGTATTAGAATGCTTCTATATTTGATTTCTAAGTATTTTGGCACCCAAGGTGCGCCTCGCCTACGGGATGCGTGCGCCTTCGCCTTGCGCCTTGCGCCTCGCTGCGCTTTTTGGCTGTATAATACCTGCCATGAGCATCTCCTTGATGAGTTTTTCAATCTCATCCTTCTGGAACTGGGGGTATCTGTAAGGCCTCACACTGATGGGGTTTGTGCCCTGCTTCAACGTGATGATGTGCTCATGTTGTCTGCTAGGATGCAGGCCTTGGGGCATATTGAACACCTCCTCAAAGGAGTTAAGAAGGTCCTTCATGGCTGGGGGTAGGATAGGGTTCTCCTCCTCTGCTCCTTGTTCACGTTCCTCCTCCATAAGTTTAAATTCCACCAGCACTCCTCCTTTTTCCTTTCTCAGGTTCCTGATCATGGCTTTAAGAGAGATACCTGAACTTCCTAAAGTAGGGTCTCCCTTCAAAGTAATCTCCTCACACCCCACTTTGAACTTTAGTGTTTGCGTTTTCCAGTTGGTGGTCATCGTACCCAACTTTTCTAGCCACTGAATTCCCAAAATCAAGTCCGAGTTACCTAATGGGAGTGGTAGGAAATCCTCCAGAACATCCATTCCTTGCAAATGCAACCACAGCTTCCTGCACTCCCCTTCTCCTTGAACTGTCTCCCCAGTACCCAAGGATACCCCAAAAGCCTTGGTGGGGGTGATGGTCAGGTTGAGCCTAGACACTAACTCAGTAGATACAAAATTATGCGTGGCACCAGGGTCTATCATGACCACCACTGGCTCACCATTGATGTTCCCTTTTAACTTCAAAGTCTTCGGACTAGTGAGTCCCATTACTGAGTTCAATGACACCTTGGATTCTCCTGCTCCTCACTGTAATCATGATCTGGGCTCTCTTCCTCTTGAGTTAAGATGACACTTAACTCCTTACTCCTACAACGGTGGTCTGGGGCCCATTTTTCATCACACTTGAAACAGAGGCCTTTTTCCCGCCTCAATTGGTGCTCCTTCTCATTCAGTCTCCTAACTTCTCCTATGGGTCTGTTAGTGGATGAAAAGGAATTGGATCCAGTGGATTGAAGGGAGCTCGTTGGGTTAAAAGGACTGGGGTCTTTTGGTGGGTAATTTTTGTAGGTGGTTTGGCTAATTTTTGTGGGCTGGGCTGTTTGTGTGGTTTGGGTATGTGTTTGATTTCGGGTTTGGGTATGTGTATGGTTTGAGGATGGTCCGAAAATGGAGAAATTACTAGCCTCTGGTCTGCGGTTACTGGCCGACCCCAATTTGTGTTCAACCTTCAAGGCCAGGTCCATAGCCTGGTCCAAGTTTGTTGGGCCCAATACTCGTAGCTCAGTTTTGACCCCTTCTGTCAACCCGTTGATAAATTGGCCTTTAGCTACTTCCTCTGGGATATTGTCTAGTGGGGCCAATAACTCTATGAATTTGTGTCTGTATTCTGCCACCCCTATCCCCTTGGTCTGCCGGTACTCCAGCCATTGTTCATGGAGGGATCCGGTAAACGTTGTTCGAAATTGTCGGAGGATAAGCCCCTTCAATTCCTCCCACCTACGTATAGGGTGTCTCCGGACTCCGATGCTCCCATTGAAACCAAAACAGGGCGTCGCCGTCAAGAGCAACCACCGCCGCCTCGATTTTGTCTTCTTCACTTAACCGGTAAAACTTAAAAAATCTTTCGGCCTTCATAATCCAACCATCGGGATTCTGTCCATCAAATATGGGCATATCCAATTTTTTGAATCTCCATCCCTGCCCTACGTTACCACCATTTTCAAGGTGAAATCACCCCCTTCCTCGTACTCACCATCTCCATTCGTAACTCTCACCTTTTCTCCCTGCTGTTTAGATGGGTGTTTAGGGTCGACCCATGATGCCCTGACTTCTGCTTCGAATTTCGCTAAATCGGCACGGATCACAGCGATCATTGCCTCTTGGGTTTCCCTAGATCGGTCAATCCTTCCTTCCAGGCGAACTGAGTTTTCTCTCAGTTCCTCGGTGAAACGTTGGTTACTTTCTTCCACCTTCTCAGTCAGCGCATTCATGGCCACCTGCATGGGCTCCGTTACTCGGCGCACGGCCCATGCTAATTCCTCCGGCAAACCAGCCTGGAACGTTGTGAACTGTTGTTCCAGCTGGTCGATCCTCGACGCATTCTGGGCAGCTCCCACCATACTTCCTTCTCTCTACTTGCGATGGCAGAGACGGTGACCTCGCTCTGATACCAGATTTGGTATGAACTGACCCAGAAAACTTAGTTGAACAGAAAAATAGATGAGGGAAAAACAAGGGAAGATAGATTGTATTCAGACTCAAGGGTGTAGCCAATACAATTCTCACATTCGAGAGGTGAGATCTCTCCTTACAGTTACTTCATTCTTCTAATTTCTGGATACCATTCACCTGATCTCATACACCTAATTATTACAAGATCCTTCCACTCAAAAGTAGCCAGCTGTCCTATAGAAAGTACTCGATAGTACCAGCTGTCCTTAAGAGGATTTAGCAGAAATATCTACCTAGCTCAGGTGTAACAACTTAATAACAGAAAATAGTAAAAAGACTCATTTGCCCCTAAGTTGGCTGTTTATCCCCTTCTTGTCCTTGCTTCATCCTTCTCTTGTAAGTGATTAAGATAGGAGTGACGGCCTGGTTCTTTGCAGAAATGTAGAATAAATGAAATGAATATGAAAAGAGAGAGAAATAGGGGTTGATGTGATGGAGAGAGTGAGTAAGAGACTTTAACTTATATAGGAAATTGGAAATTAATTAAGAGGCACCTCAAAAGTTAAAGTGGGAACGTATATAGGAGAATGGAGTACTTCTCTTTTCATTTTAGTTACACTAGCTGGGGCCATAAGTAGCCAATTCTCTAGGTTGTAAAATGGTAAAACATAGCTTTAATTTCTTTTGGGGACGCTAAGCAAACGTCCAGCTCAGCTTTTGATAAATTTGTATCTTAAAAGACTAAACCTTGGTGGTAGTTGATGGCCTGCACTTGAAAAGCTATGTCTATCTGATCATGGTTAGTGCTTAGTAATTTGTGTGGCATTACAGGTTAGATTAGTCAATGTACTTCACCTAGTTGCATTCTTAGCATTAAGTCCTCAGTCTGAATCGACATTCTCATTTCTCTTGGAACAGAAAGAAAAAGGAGAGAATGATGGTGAATCATCTCAGTTTCTACTCTGTTGCCATTTCTTTCTAGGATGTGAGTTCGATTCGAAGAATTGCCTTCTTTTGAGAGAGATGATAGATATGTTGTGTGTGTTTTTCTATATTCTGTAGGACTTGCCATGTCAGTATAGTGAGTGTACAAGTTTTGTCCTTCACCCTCATCAAAAGTGGCTATTTGTAAATATTTCAGGACATACAAATTGGGCAAAGAATGATCACCATATCAACTGTTGGAGTTCCTAACACAATCAAGAGATTGGCCACCTACAAACTTCAGTCTACTTTAGCCGTCAGGTGCATCACCCTGAGAATATCTACAGTAAATTTTGGGGATTATATCTGTATATTGTGTTAAAATGGTCTTATGGTCTACATGTTTATCTACTTATGTGCTTATTGGTCTAAATTGTTGGGAGCAGTACCATGCTCTTCATGCATTAACCTATGTGGCTATGGGTGCTTAAGCTGTTTCATGATCCTAATATCAACGACGACAAACAATTAATATGGATCCTGCTATGACTGATTCGTGATTCTAACTTATCATATATTGTTGTGTAAAAGAATTTGATGTAATCAAGTGCGGTGGTCCCAGACTCCCAATTCAGGCTCTTTCCCCACATGGGGTCATGATCAGTTTTTATTTGAAATTTGAATGGGATGAGCCTTTTGAGGTGCCTATATGCATCCCAAACAGCCTTGAAATAGTTCTTAAAGATTTCTATATGATTCCTTTTCGGACTTGTATATTGGCTTTCTTAATATCTCTCCTGGATGTGGCTTTGGTCTCTACTTAGGAAAAAGTTGCAGTTAAGTTACCCAGGACTCAGGAGACTTCTTGTAAACCATTGTTGACATTAGTCTCCGCTTGGGCCTTGGAAAGGTCCCACAACTGTGCTTTATATTAGATTGGCTGGTCATTTTCATTGAAATTGTAACAGTTTCCTAAAATATGAGGCGGTTAGACTGGTGACTATATTTTATTTGGATGCAGGGACTATAAAAAATTTCCCCATCTTTTTCACCCCACAATTACTACTCCCTCCGTCCTATTCATTTTCCCACGATGTTTGTACAAGTTTTTTGGAAAGTGAAATTGTAGAGTAAAACTAGGCAAATCGTAAGGCCTAATGCTAGAGGAAAAGATTACTATAAAGAGCATGTTGCAACTAAATTGGGATGACCCAAATAGGAAACTGTGTCAACTAAAATGGGACTGAGGGAGTATTGTTTGTCGTTATTTTTTGTAGTCGATATCACTACATTTCATCAGTATCAAGATCCATGCCTAGTGGTGATGGTCTTTACTCTTTACTAAACAACCTTGCACTGTAAATTGTGATTCAGCTTACATGCACCAAATCAGAAGCTTAGAGAAAAGCTCGTCCCAAGTGCAAAAGCTTACCCCCTGGAAGCCTTGATGCAAGATTGCAGGGATTACTTTCTTGAAACTAACCGACGGGTGTCTTTTGAGTACACTCTTTTAGGTACCGCGTTTAACTAAATGTGCCATTAGATTTGGGGTGGGGAGATCACAAGAGTATAACGCCAATGTCTGTTTCAGCTGGAGTAAATGACTCAGTGGAGCATGCAATAGAACTTGCTAAGTTACTACTTCAATGGGGACGAGGCCATCATGTGAACCTGATACCATTCAATCCCATTGAGGGCTCTGAGTACCGGCGACCCTACAGAAAGGCGGTATGTTTACTCTCTCTTGTAATTCTGAATGCTTCTAATTTCTAAAAGGTTCGTTATTTGAACCACCATCTCCCCCTCCCCTCTCCCAAAGAAAAAGAAAAGGATAACAGGAGAAATCGATGTGATAAAAAAATGATGTTAGGTAACCAAATAAATGACTTTTGTCATATTAACATGGAAGGGTGAGGGTTTGATAGGAGAGATTGGTGGCTGTTCCGAGATAGTGTTTGGTTGGCTTTACAGGATGATTAGCTTTCCTGTTTCCTTGGTTTGGTTTCTAAAGGGGTGGAAAATAGTTTCCCCATGGGTAAAATAGATCTTTCAAGAGTAGAAATCTTTTTCCTTTCCAAATGAAGGAATATCATTTTTTTCCTCCTTTTCTCTCTAGCTTTTCTTGTAAGATGTCAAAGGGAAACTGATCTACAATTGTGTTTTTCTCAGAAGAATCTTTAATAAATGCACACATGTTTTTACATTGTTGCAGGTACTCGCCTTTTCTGCTGCTCTGGAGTCCCGCAAAATAACCACAAGTGTACGTCAGACAAGGGGTCTTGATGCAAGTGCAGCTTGCGGACAATTGAGAAATGAGTTCCAGAAGACACCTTTGCTCAATGACCCTGTAATTCAGGTATCTGTCATTCAGGAATCTGAAGACATTGCTCTTGCTTGTTGATGGCATACATTGAGATACATTATTTCACCTTTGCTATAATAAAGATACAGAAGAAGCTTGCGTAAGCTGGTACCTGAGAAGTCTGGGTGTTTCAGCTTTCATCTTTGGCAAAACAGAATTGTGAAATAGTGCTGAGACCAAGATCTACAAATGTTGAGAGGGAGAAAACTGATCCTCATTGCTACAACCAAGTGCAAAAGATCTACTGAATATGGATATTATGGGCTACGATGCTCGTGAAAGCTTGGATTTTCGAACATGTGTATAGTTGTGCAATATTAGCCCTAATTATTTTTGAAACTATGTGGTTGATGTGTTGAACATATGAGATTTTGTTTCCTATAGAAAATTTGTTTTGTTTATGTAGTTTTGATTAGGAAGCGAACGTATATTTGGTTGATTATTGAAAATAAAACTTCCAACAAGAATAGGGGAGGCACAAACATGCATATGGGCATACGGCCAGGGGCGGAGCCAGCAGGGGGGACATGGGGACAGATGTCCCCCCACTTTAAAAAAATTATTTCACGGCTTTAAAAAAAAAACAAAAAAAAAAACAAAAAAAGCCGAAAAAAAGAAGGAAGGAAGGACGCTGGGAGAGGCACAAGTTTGAAACGAAGAGAGAGAATTTGAAACCCTTTTCTCTCTCCTCTCCCGATTTTTCCTCCTTCTTTCTCTCTCCTCTGCCTCATCTTTCTCTCTCCTCCCCAACCCCCACCGATTACGACGCCGTTTCTCTCTCCTCCCACTCTCTGTACTCCGACGTCCAAATCGACGAATTTGGGGAGGATTTTAGTCGCAGATTTTGCTTCGATGTTTTCGGACCTAGGATTTTGTTTTGCGCTGATTCCGCCATTGATTTGTTGTTGAAATCCGGACCTAGGGGTTATGGAGTTTAAAGGAGTTGATTTATGAAGGTTGTGACTCTGTGAGTGATTTCGAAGGAAGGAGAAGGAACCTAGTGGCCAGTAGGAATTTCGAAGGAAGGAGAAGGAACCCAGTGGCCAAACGAAGGAAGTGAGGAACGACGAAGCCGCTAAGTCGGAGCCGGAGCCACCACCACCAGTCGTCGATCGCGCCGACGCCCAAGGGCTACCCGGTCACTACTCACCACCGTCGGTGAGTTATTTCATTCTAAACCCTAAGTTTTAATTTTATTTTTTTAGGTAATATTTATCATTGTTTGGTTGTGATACTTGTGAATTTGTGATTATGGATTTATGGTTGAATACTTGAATTAGTTGAATTGATTTGTTGTTGGTTTGGTCATGATTTATTGAGTTGATTTATTTAGTTTGTAATTTCTAATTTCTAATTTGGAAGTTGTAACTTGTAAATATGAGTTGATTTATAATTAACTAGTTTGGTGTGATATGTAATTGATTAATGTTTATCAATAAGATTAGGAAATGTCAAGTGATTCACTTTTTTTTAGTTTATGTATTTTTTTTTCATTTCTGTTGGATTGTAAGACTATAAGCATTTTGGAATTTTGGACTTAAAACATTAAGTATTAAACAATTTGTGTTGTGTTTTTTTTCCGAATGCCCGGCGTTCGGATTTTGTCCCCCCACTTTGAGAATCCTGGCTCCGCCACTGCATACGGCTGTGTAGGCCTTCATATATTTGAGACCTCTAGTTACTTACTAGCACCTTTGTTTCTAAATATTAGACGTGTTGAATACTTTTACGCATATCTAATTGGAGTGTTTATTGGTATGGTTATTGTCACTCATGGTCACTTATAATGAGGGCCAAAACTATATTGATATTCTGCTGGTGTTTGGCGGAAATAATGAGAGCAAGCTTGTAAGCATCACAAGCTACAGCATCATCAACAAACTCAGGGGCACTCCCTGGCCAGACCCTTTCACCCATCTCTAGCGTGACTTGAGGTCTTCGCTAACAAGTGAGCAACAACATTGCCCTCCCTTTTGACATGGTTCCAACAAACAGAACTAAAATAAACACAACTTTAAAATATCATCACACAACAGCATCATAGCCACAACTTAGAGAAAACTTCATTGCAAACAGAATGGCTTTTGCTTTAGCTATGGCAGGCTCCCATACACCTCGATCTTGCTTGACAGCAGCAGCTAACACGGATCACTCTCATCACGAGCCACTAGACCAAACTAACCACACCCTCATCTGCATCACAATTAATCTTGATCAATCCAGGGGGAGGTAAAGACCACGTAACATGTAACATATATATTTGTATTAGATGATCCCAAACTAACCGCACCATTACTTCATCCCAAACACCCTATTTCAGTCAATCAACTAACACTAACAAACCATAACATGTAACATATTTGTATTAGATGATCCATCATATTGGGTTTAATCCTAATTCCTCTTAAAAAAAGGAAACCTTATCCTAATCGGTGTAAGACTAATAATTAATAAGCCTATATAAAAAGGCCTTATATCATAAGTTTTATTTTCAAGATTTGGTAAAGCTGTGCGGTTACTACCGACTACCGAGTACCTCTTAGAGTGTTTAAATCAAGGGGCGGTAAGGTTGTAAGCACTCCCTTGTATAGTATGAAGAAGGTTATGGTAGCAATGAATAACGAGAGCGGCAAGAAAGATCGGATATCGGAACTACCGGAACATCTAAGACATCAAATACTCAATTACCTTTCTATCGATGAAGCTGCGGCATTCGCCGTAATATCGAGTTCATGGAAGAACTTGTGGCTAACCCTCCCATGCTTAATATTAACAAAATGTTTCTTCTCCAATCATATTAGGCAGATTCCTACAATCTCACATGAACAACTTCTCAATAGTGCCAATATCATATGTACTAGACGGTCCAAGATGTGCAATGTTCACCCGAATAACATAACGTTGGAAGAGCTTAAACCTTCATATCCCAACATTAGATCTTGATCCTAATACTTACGATGTCCCAAATTCACTAACTTGTCAAGTAAATAACCTTCTTGTTGTTATTCGTAAGAAGTTTGTTGCCAACTCGAGTTGGCAACAAATTGGAAACAAAAAATAGTTGTTGCTAAAAGGCTTGTTGTCATATGATTTTAGCTACAAAATCCAAAATAATTTCATATTGCATTATTAAAATATTGTTGCCATATTGGTTGCTATGTTTGGCTCATTTAAAACTAGACATGTCTTGCGGTGAATAAAAGATACATAAGAACAGTAAGATTGAACAAAACTCGTAGTATAATATGATTCCAACGCAAATCTAGTGAGCATTTTCCTGTAGTATAATCTGATTCCAACGCAAATCTATTGAGCATTTTCTTATAGTATAATTTGATTCCGATGCAAATCTAGTGAGCATTTTAGCTAACTACTTAAGATCATAAAAAAATTTACTACTGCAAAAATTTGAGGTGCAAGAGGAAGGAGGTAAGCTAACTACTTAAGATCATAAAAAATTTTACTACTGCAAAAATATGAGGTGCAAGAGGAAGGAGGTATAGTGTAATATTGCAATTCGCGATACAACAAGTCTTATTACATTACAAAAATTTACTTGCTCTTTTTTCTTTTATGTTTGGACAAAGGGCTTCAATGCACCTCAAGCAATTGAATCCAAATCCATGTATGAGCAATCACTTGAGAGCCACTTTCCAAAGCCAATTTATCCCCCTCTAAGACCTTGTTACCTTCTTTTGAATCACCATTATAAACAACTATTCTAGATGATGGATGACATGGTTCATTGCCGAATGTTGTAGTTGTTGTTCCCTCTCAAGGATGGTAACTCCCGCAGCTCTAATCGGATTTTGAAGGTCATGTTTGACAACGGGGAAAACGTACAAAACAACAAAAACCACGAAAGTCTAATGATAAGAGAAAGGAAAGCTAGAGTTCCTGCACATCCTCGCCAGATCGTGAGCTGCCTTGACCTCCTGTCTACTTACCTTGATAACACGCCCCCATTGAAAAGTTGTTGCAATACCTTGGATATCAGACAGCATATGACGAATGGAAATATCCTTGATGCTTGAAGAACGAAGAAGATGAACTAACATTTTCGAATCCGTGTAAATTCCAAAACTCGAGAAAGGAGAGGACTGAGCCCAAGTGAGAGCTAACAAGCAGGCCTTAGCTTCCACCTGTAGTGTCGAGCTAGCATGCATCACCTGGCTCTGACTTGATGTTGCATTAGAAGACGTACACGTGGCCACCCATGCCGCTGCTGCTACCTGGTTATGTTTATTCCAAGCCCCATCTATTCTGATGATTACCTCTGGTGATGCTTGAGTAGAAGTACCAAAATTAGCCATGAAAAACCCCGGGGGATGGTCAGTGTTCATATTGGGCCGATGGGAAAACTCCGGAGATTGCGAAAAGATCATATGTTGACGCTGACCTTCTTCCATATGTCGCTTCAGAGCATCCAGAGTAGCACGAGAATGATGGAAAACTTGGTCGTTCCTTGTTCTCCAAATAGCCCAGAGGGTACCAACAAACGTGGGAATGGAATTCCCATTTAAGCCCTCGTTTTCTCTAAAAGTAATAATTTGCTGCACCAACCAATCTACAAAATTAGGATTGCCAGTCAAGGGGATGGTAGGATCTACCGCACCAATTTGCCAAGCTTCTAAAGCCAGAGGGCACTCATGGAAGAGGTGTTGACAGTCTTCATCGTCCTCTAAGCAGACCGGGCAAGAATCTAAATTGGCAAGACCTCGTTTACTAAGATTAGCAGAGGTAGCCAGACTGTTCTGCCATAACTTCCATAAAAAAAGTTTCCATTTAGGCATGATGTTCAAGCTCCAGATGAGACGAAAGAAACGACTCGCCTTCGGGCTTGTCATGCTATGAATTACCTGTTGCTGGTTTTGTAAAACAAGATGATAACCAGTTTTGGTTGAATACTCACCTGACTTCGTGAGTAGCCAATAAAGGTCATCATCAGAAGTAGTAGAATTAATAGGGAGCTCGATGCTAAGTATCAATCGAGCACTTTGAGGGGTGAACAACTTGAAAATTTTCCTTTAATCCCATCCTTGCCCATGCGGGAGAATCAGATCAGCCACTTTTAGAGAGATAGCTTCTGAGAGCGGAGTGTCATCCTTTACAATAGGTGTTTGAACATGGGCCCATGTGTCACGAGTGGCCATGATTTTCTGACCATTGCCAACCTTCCAAACACAATGCTTTTTTACAATAGAGCTTGCTTGAAGTAACCCTCTCCTACCCCACGAAATATTACTAAAACTATGAGCTCTCGTTGGTTGAAAAGGCCTGACATTAACATATGTCTGAGAAAGTAAGAGTTGTGGATGGTGTTGGATCCTCCAAACTTTTTTCATTAAGAGTGCTTCATTCGTGGCACTAATGCTTCGGATACCAAGACCGCCTGCACCTCGTGGCCTATGAATAATACTCTTCTTACACCAGTGAATCCCTCGATCTTGGTTGTTAGTCCAAAAGAAACGCGCTAACAGCGCATCAATCTTATTTGCTATAGTACTTGGAATGCGGAATATAGCCATGTGATGCATAATAAAGGCTACTAAAATAGAATTAATGATGATAAGCTTCACTGGTTGGCTAAGATTTCAATGACGCCATTGTGAAATTCAAGGTCATGTTTGTATGTTGCCACAAAGTTACCATTGGGATCCCGATTCATGATTCTCTCGGTTCGATAAATAAAAATAAGAGGATCGAACCATTTCTTCTGACTCAAAGTTGGAGATTGGGTGTTGTGGAATGCATTCCAAAGCAAATAAATTTCAAGCTGCATGTTGCAAAGCTTTGATGCCTGTTAAGAGAACACATTATGAAGAAATATTTCGTGTAAAACTACAATCTGTAGAGAATGGAAAACAAACCATTGAGAAGGAAATATTCACAAAATCACAACTTAGAGAGAAAGAACATACATTATTCAAAACCCTGAGCCTGCCAATTTTTGAGCCATCAGAACAGTCATGATTATTAATGCTAACATTTTCCATAAATGATGCAAATCATGTAATACCAAAAGAATTGCCACTCCATACATAATTTACCAGAAAATTGGCAAATGTTGACACATTTCTCTATGCACCACTAACAGTTAGACAATTAGTACCATAAGTCCACAATTGGGAGACCCTCTCAAAGTGAGTCTTAGATTCACAGACGTATCAGTTGCACGTCAAAATATATTGCTCTATTTCACCATCATATGCAAGCTCTCATTAGTATTATCCTCTCCGCATCAAATGCAAGCACAATCTTCCTCTTCACGAGAGGCATCTACTCTCTAAGTTGAAATTACAACTGGAAATCATCATGAAGTGGGCTTTTTGTGAAAGTGGCATAGACCTATCAAAAGTATCAGTCAAATTCATTGGATCTGCTTTTGATCATGTCCATTATGTAGTTTTTGGAGGATTTTCAGGCTTCAAAGTATAAAATTAACAGAAAAAACTATTGGTCAAAACCCTTAAAATTAAGCTCAAATTAAATCAAATTTTGTGGGTGTGTTCCTATTTCACATATATATAATCTAAGAAATGACAACATGAGAATCACCTAAGACAGGTTTTAATGGGTTTTTCTACATTATACCCTTGTGTTTCTTCAATTTCTACATTGTACCCTAACTTTTTCAAAATTCCACATGGTGCCCCCTTAAATTAGCTTTTTTAATACATAATACCCCTGTCACTAACTATGCATCATTAGTTTCATTTACTTTTTGTTATTTAGTGGAACAAATATGACATAAAATACTTTTTGTAAACGTTAAACTATGTATTAGTTAAATTAGTGTTACTAGTTTACAAAAGGTAGCTAGATAAAATTAATGACATATGAAATTATGTTGGGGCATTATGCATTAAAAAAGTTAAGTTGAGGGGCATTGTGTAGAATTTTATAAAGGTTAGGAGACAATGTAGAAATTGAAAAAACACAAGGGTATAATTTTTACACATTGTGTAGAATTAGTATTATTGTAGTATTTTCTTAGCGTTTATTACTATGTAGTATAATTTTTACACAATATAAATGACTTTTCTTTCCCGATAAATATTGATTATATATATTATCATTATGATGTGTAATTATGATAACTCAGAATTTTCAAACTAGTATACTAAATCTATTACTTTGGAGTATTAAGGAAAGGTATACCATTTGGAGAAATTATCTACCACTTATCACCAACAAATGTAACGACAATAAGGTTCTGTTCGTTTGGACTTATTTTCAGTTAAGTTCAATTCAGTTCAGTTCAATGTTGTTATTATAATTATTGTTAATAATAATGATAATAATAGTAATAATATTGTTATTCTTGTTATTGTTATTATTATTATTATTATAATTTATTATTATTATTATCAATTATTAATATTATTATTAATTATTATCATCATTATTATTATTAATATTATTATTATACTAAATATTATTATTAGTATTATTATAATATTATTATTTAATAATAATTATTATTATAATAACTATTAGTATTAATTAATATTTTTATTATTTTTTAATTATTACTATCATTAATATTTATTATTATTATTATTATTGCTATTATTATTATTTTATTTTTTCAGTTTAATTCAGTTTTAGTTCAGTTTAGTTCAATTGAAATTGTCTCAATCCAATAGAACGGGGTCTAATTATAAAAAAATTTATCGTCCTCTATAGCGAGATAATCTCTATTCTGACCTTTTGGTGTCCACCCTCTTTACCCAAAATATACCTAATAACCAAACAACATTACTAATTGCATTCTCTCATTTTTTTTAAAGGAAAAAAAAGGATCCCTTCAACTACAGAGTAGTTACATCTTACATATCTGCACCAGTAAAAACAAAAAATAGAACAGTATTACTTGAATGCCGATTAAATTAAAAACTTGCACAAAAAAAAGAGAAAGAAAAAAACCCTAGCCGCTATGACGTTATCCCCTCCTCTCCTCTCTCTTTCCTCTTTTCATAGAAAACATTCTAGAGGGGCTGCCATGGATGTTTTCGTCCATGGTAAGCCCCACTTTCTCTCCTTTTTGCAATTTCTATTTTATTTTCTTGCTTTTTTCGTTTTTTTGCAGTTTTTAATAAATCCCATCTGTGTGATGGCTTTAGTCTCCTTTATAGTTTTTGTAGTCACCCCCTTCACAGTTGGTCTATTAGTTTGGTTTCTTTGTGTGTTAGTAAACCCTGACTCCAGTTGAAAGTTGATTTGTTGATAGGATTTTGTGCGGGATTGCAACGGCGTTCAGTAGCATACAATCGGTTGGATCAACTCTAGTTTTACATCAAAACTACCTCAGATCGTTAGACCCCCTCGTAGAAGGCTGCATCAGACAACGATGTGAAAGAGGATATTTAGAAGGGTTATTTTTGCTCAACGATCGTGGTTTTACCATATTTGAATTAAGTTTCTTTCAATTTGATGTGTATTTTTCAGTTTCTGACTTCTATTGTAGATGTCGTATGACTTTATATTAATGAATGAACTAGTTATTAAGCCCGGGCTATGCCCCGGGTAAGGAAAATTTTCATTTATTAATATTGTACTTTAAAATGATAACACTAAATACCACTTGGTCTAGTGGCTAAGACTCTAGAATATGAACATAAGCCTGTCATAAGGTCACAGGATCAAAGCTTATACTATGCAATTTTTAATTTTTTGGGTTTTTCTATGATTTACCCCTGTGTTTTTTAAAATTCTATAATGTACCCCTTATGTTTTTTTATTCTACACTACACTTGTGTTTTTTTAAGTTTTCTACATAGTACTTTCCAGTGTGTATTAATGAAAACGGACGTTAATCATTATTGAATTCCAACCCAAACCTCCCCATCCCCTCCACCCCAACCCCCTCCCCCCTCCCCTCCACCGCCGCAGCTCCCAACCCCCCCCCCGTCGCCCCCCCCCTCTCTCTCCTCCGCCGCAGCCCCACCCTCCCCCTCCCCGCGGCCCGGCCCCCACCCCCCCCCTTCGATTTCCCGCATCCCCCAACTCTTTCCCCTTCGATTTCCGGAAATGCCCCCACCCCTCCCTTCGATTTCCCTCGGCCCCCAATCCCCTCCCCATCAATTTCCCGTGGCCCCCATCCTCACGGCTCGATTTCCCATGACCCATACCCCCTTCCCTTTGATTTCCCGTAGCCCCCGCCCCTCCCCTTCGATTTCCGCAGCCCACGTGTGTTGATTTTTTTTAAAAACATTGGCGAGGTTGGTGGTGGTTGTTGTTCACGGCTACGGTGCGAGGGAAGGAAGGAGTGGGGGTGCAGGAAATCGGGAGGGGAGGGGGGAGGTGGGGGCAAGGGCGGGGCGGTCATGGTGGTTGCGGAAGGGGAGGGGGTGGGGGGCTAGCGCACGGTCATGGTGGTTGCGGAGGGGGAGGGTGGGGGCTAGGGCTGGAGCGGAGGCCGACGGGGCCCGGGAGGGTTGAGACTTGAGAGAGAAGACCAGGAAATGAAAAGAGATAACGGTGAACGTTACGTACACTTAACGTAGGGATGCGTGTAGAAAACTTAAAAAACACCGGGGTACAGTGTAGAATTAAAAAACATTAGGGGTACATTATAGAATTTTAAAAAACACAGGGGTATATCATAGAAAAACCCTAATTTTTTTTATTGTACATGGATTACATGATGTCACGCACGCATCGCGTGTAAAAGATATAAGTATTTAAATGCAGACATCACGAACACAAGGTGACAAGGCTAATAAAAAACCCTAAACGACAATCAACACCCTCCCAACTTTAGAGACCAGCATTTTCGGCCGAATTGCATCAAAGAAAACCCTAAACGACAATCAACACCCTCCCTCACTCATACGGAATTCGGGGGCTCGAATTGATCTTCATATCTCGTTTCAGGTTTCTTTTTTCCCCCTTAGATGAATCTACTTGTTTAGACGATCTTTTGTTGCGATTTTTCAGGTGATATTTCATCTCTCGCGATTTTTAAGATCTACTTGATGTAATTTTTCATGCGATTGATTTTATGCGATTGTTATTATTTGTTTCATGAATTCAACTTATTTTTTCTTATCTCATATTATTTCATGTTTTAAGGGATGATTTACATGTTATAAATTTATGATTCGAATTTTTGGTATGAATTCATAATTCATGTTTGTTTCTTGGAAAGAAATGTGAATAATTTTTATGTTGCCATTTGTAAATGCGCATAGTTTCATGTTGTTTGTTTCTTCAAATCAATTTTTAATCTTTGTGCTTAGATATGTTTTCGGGTGGAATATTTTCATTTTTTTCGGATGAGTTGTTTAGAATTTAGCTTTGCTCTATTTTGGTTTTTGATTCATGATTTATGAAGTTCTTTGTATAATAGTCTTCTATAGATTTGGCTCGCTTATATTTGAAATAATTTGATGGATGTATTATGCATGCTTTAGCCCACATCATGAGGAGGTACAGCCCTGGTTATTACAGTCCTCCAAGAAGGGGATATAGTAGTCGAGGAAGAAGCCCTCCAAGAGGAGGATATAGCCCCCCAAGACGGGGTTATAGTCCTCCGAGAAGAGGATTTGGTGGCTATGGACGACGCAAGGAGCCAAATCACGGAAGCTTGTTGGTCCGAAACATCCCTCTCGACTGCAGGTAACCTCTTTGAAGGTGTATTTTTGGTTTGTGATGTCGTGCTCTTGTTTGCAAATTGCAGGTTGTTTATCTCTCTTGAATAGTTCTTTTTCTTTCATTAACCACTGCAATTAATGACTGAAAGCTGTGTTGCTATTGTAGACCTGAAGAACTTCGAGTTCCTTTTGAAAGGTTTGGGCTTGTCCGTGATGTCTATATCCCGAAGGATTATTATACTGGGTGAGATGTTGTTTGATTATTTCACTGTATAGCTTATACTCTAGAATTCTCATACTGGAGTACCTGAGGTCCTGACGTCTTGCCTTTTTCTCATTTTATGAAAGCATGTGCTATGGCTCAAATCCGTAGTCAATCCTATTTCCGATAGGTGCAGTTAACCTTCTTAATGTGATTGATCTGTCATTTGAACAAATTTTTTGCCTTAACTGTCATCAACCTTGTTAGGGTGTTATGTATGTCTAATAGCTATCTTACATCTTAGCTTCAGGTTTCATTAGCAAATAATATTATTCGGAACGAGGGTAGAAATATGTGGTTGTCATGCGTTAAGTTTGGTAGTAGATGCTTGCTATATTACTTGTATAGTGGGTACATAAAGTGATATTTTTCAAACTTTATCAGGCATTTCTCTTTGATTCTCAGTACGATGTTTTTTGAACTGGTTTGTCAGGGGGTATATTGGTTTGAAGTTAAACAAGCCCAAGCCCCACTTTTGATGAAGACCCACTCTATATGTTTGATTAACATATTGCCTGCCAAGATTTTAGGAGTAATGTTATAAAGAAGAATCTTCCTAATGAAGAGAATTTATATGATGATTCAATCAATAGAAGCTTGATGAAGAAGATGAGTGATTGTTGATGAAATGAAGACAAGATGATTCAATCTATAGAAGTTTGTCAGGGTTGAAGAATTTCATTTATATTCAAGTGCTTCATTTATATACGCGCATGTGAAGAATTTCAAGTCCCATTCCTTTGAAGTTGCCATTCACATTTTTTGAGTGCGAATGGAAAGGTCAGTTCCTTAGTTGTGGACCCTGTGTTGCATTTTGTGTAAGGCTATGGGCTTCTTGTTAAGGAGGAGCTTTGCTAGATAAAGAATGAGGTATATGTAATGACATTATGGTCTAGCATCACTCACTGTTTGCTGCGTGCCTTCCGTCTCCATCATTTAAGTGCTGGACGTTTAACTTAATTTTGTGAACTGGGACACAGGGAACCTCGTGGCTTTGCCTTTGTGCAGTTTGTGGACTCTTATGATGCTTCCGAGGCTCAGTATCACATGAACGGTCAGATTTTTGCTGGGCGAGAGATAAGTGTAGTTGTTGCCTCAGAGTCCAGAAAAAGGCCTGAGGATATGCGCCGGAAGACCAGGCAAAGGTGGGCATGCCTTTTATACTCAACCTTGACTTTCTGTGATATGAGTGTACCTGGAGATTGAGAGAGCTTATTTGATGTTTGTTCTTACATGTTGTGTCCTGTGCAGAAGTGGTGGTCCGAGATATGGTGGACGAAGATCGCCTGGTCACAGTAAGTGTTGGTCCTATTTTTATGTTTTTTGTCCTTGATGCTGTCATTGCAGCCAATCTTCCACTCGAGTTCATTTCTCTGTTTGGATTTGCCTTGTGTTTTGGTCCTCTTGGCATTTACGTTAAGCTCCTTGAGACTTGTCATATGTTTCTTTATGTAAATTCTCTTGATGATGTCAATTATAATCTTTGGTAAAAAAAATGTGTAATTGATAAGCCTGGTGTTATATTATGTTAGACTATGGTTTTGTTGCTAGGGTGTAGCTAATCTTATCTAACATTCTGCAGCTTCTTTGTTTCTACCAGTCTGGCGATCGACTGTTATTGCATCCATATTATATCCTGTTTTCTCTTATGGCTGTTTGGTTCCCTGTTATAGTAGGCTGGTTTGTAAAATAACAGAACAATGGAGAGTAACACTGTCTTTGCCTCCTTTGAACACCTAGTCAAATTTCGCAAGGCAACCCTGACCAACCAGGCAAGTCACCCTCAGTTCAGACAGTCAACCTCAGCCACCATTTTTTTCCGTTAACACGACTTTATAATGTCTCATGACCACCAAGAGACTTTGTTTTTCCTCTCTGGCACTACCACGACACCATCATCATTGCCTTGTCAATGGCCTAAACCTCAAAGTTTGCTAGTTTGATCAGGCCACCAAGGCCCGATTCGACCGGCAAGAGTCATGATTTAAGCTATATATTTTCTGGGAATTTCCACTAATATATATTTGAATTCTGAGAAATGAGATAGGTTTGCCAGTAAGTTTCGTTTTCTCTCGTAGATCTACTAGCTTGGCCGCGAAATCCCCTTTTTTGTACCTTGTGTTTTGGTTTAATCTGTCTTTTGTTTTTGGAATTTGAAGGCCATCATCACTGGCAAGATGGTCAACCATTTTTGAGTGCAAGGGGATTGTGGAGACTAGGAAGTGGTTTTTTTTTTGGTGATGATTTAGGGAGTGAGTGAGGGGTGTTTGTGGAATTGAGTTTAGAGAGGTATAATCTGTTTGGCGAGCAAGTCGGCGGACTGTGAGAGTGTTTAACTCTTTGTCGGTGGTGTTGAGCTGTGATGGGATGAAGTGGTGGTGTTGGATGGTGGTGGTGGGGGGTTACAGCCACAGAGTTATAGTTATGTTGTTCGAGCTTTGAAAACCAAATAAGGGGAATTGTAATACGGGGGGGGAGATGAGGGGAATCATAATTCCAGCATTTTGTTGCATGTGATAAGGTTAAGTTGTGTGTCTAACCTCTTCTTCAACATCGAATTAGAACGCTTTGTAATTAAGCAAAACTAGCCCAATTAGTATTTCTTTACCACAAAAAAGATGCACAAAATCATGCAGAAATCATGAAGTACTGCACCTTGGTGTTTTATATAGCTCCTAGAAACCCATGAGATTTGGAACTTTTTAAAAGGCTATATAAGGCAACCTTGTACCTACATTACTTGCACAAGACCGTGGTCTATATGAGGGTTTACTCTATCAAGCCTAGCTATTAAGAAACAACACTTGCCCAAGTGCCACAAACATATAGCAGTCAGATACAAATACAATTGAGCGAATTGCAGCTTACTACACAATTGCCATAAGTGTTTTCAATACCTTCAACTAAATGAAGTTTCAGCAATCAATCATATGTTGTCGATTTCCTTGTTCTCTATGTTGAATCCCCTTTTTTAATCCTACCCCGTCTTTGCTGAAGCCAAAATATATGAAAGGCATGTTTGCGCTGTGTGACTTTGGTGCATGATAACATACTTAATATGTTTTTCAAGTCAAGTTTGCACGCATCTGTTGGTCAATCTCTTAAATGATCTATGTTTTGCTGCCAGGACGTTCTCGTTCACGTTCAGTTTCCCGCTCGCCTCATTATCGTTCTGGTTCTAGAGGGGGTCATCGCTCTAGGTACATACATCATTAATGCTATTGAACTCTATATAAATGTCTACCAAAGCAAGATGAAGTTAATATCTTATTTTTCAGGTCCATTTCGGCCTCGCCTAGAAGACGTGCTGAGTACTCGGCTTCTCCCAGTAGAAGACCTGTTGATCGCCCAAGATCCCCGAGGGATTCTCCACGTGGTGATGGACGTAGGTCATATTCCCCTGATCACGAGGATCGAAATGAAACTGCAAATGGGTATGACAAGCAGTCATCTGATTCTTTGTGCAATTAGTTGGTTTAACTGTTTTGAACTATTATAATGTTGATTTTGTTCATATTGGACTCAAAACATTATTGAATGTACTCCAGAATTTATTTATACTAAGAGGCTTCATAGTATTAGATCTCTTTTGTAGGAAAGCCAAATATGAAGCTGAGGAAGAACGAGGTCTCAGAGCTTCTCCAAGGCGTGTTTCAAGATCACCATCTGGCTCAAGATCTCGATCTGTAGATGCATCACCAGCACGAAGTGGATAAGCAGTGGGATGATTGTCTTCAGACGCTGCTTGAGCTTGGTGGATGATCTGCAGAATAGTTTATAAACTGCTTGCTCTATTAGTTTAAATGTCTCATGATGTGACCAGGATATGTGATAATGAGGGACGCATTCTGATGTTTTCGTATGTGAATTTAGTACTTTTTATTTTCTTTCTAGATTGTTCAGTCTTCTCTATAATATGCGTGCTCTGTCCATTATGGACAAGGGACATAACCTACTTCTGCTTGGCTTAACTTATTAAATAAGTTAAAGAGTATTGAAGATCTGAAGTGTAGTAGAAGAATATTAAAGAGCTCGGGACTAGGGATGGGGAACACACCCCTCCCCCCCCCCCCTCCCCCCAACCAGCCCAAAATTCCCACCAACCCCCGCCCCATCGTGCATATTTAAACCCATCCCGCCCCCACCACCCGCCTGGGTACTCGAACCCCGCCGTACCCACTTCTTCCCCGCCCCACTACCCGTTTTTCATTCATTCCCAACATATTTATATTTTGCAAGATAAAATTATTAATATTATAAGTATATAAATAGAATTTTAAATATGTGAAAAACATAAGGTAAATCAAAATGCATCAGCTTTGGGCGGGGAGTCCTTACTTGATCCGCCCCCATTGCCATCCCTACTCGGGACACACCTCATTTTTTCTTTTGACGGGACTCATAGATTTGATCATTAAAATGTTCCCAACTTTTTCTTGTTTTTTTAAAAAAAGGGTCCTAACTTTTAAACTTGTCACAAAACATAAGGTATATCAAAATGCATCAACTTTGGACCTACTTAGGCTATGTTCTTTTGGACTGAATAAGTCTGAACTGAACTGAAATGAATAAGTCTGAACTGTATTGATCTGAATAGAACTTAACTGAATTGAGTATTATTAATAATTACAAGTAGAGTAATATTTTTATCATCATTGATAATGATAATAATAATAATAATAATAATAATAATAATAATAATAATAATAATAATAATAATATTATTATTATTATTATTATTATTATTATTATTATTATTAATAATAATATTAATACTAATACTAATAATAATAATAATAATATTCTTATGAATTGAGTAATATTAATAATAACAAGTAGAATGATAATGATATGAAGTAATAATATTGTTAATATAATATTTTCCTCTAAGATTGGTATTCGCAACTCGCAAGTCAATATATACAAAACCAATAGCATGTTTCACGCCTAATACTGTAGAATAGTAATAGTAGCATGCATGAATAATAATAATAATAATAATAATAATAATAATAATAATAATAATAATAATAATAATAATAATAATAATAATAATAATAATAATAATAATAAGAATAAGAATAAAGAATAAGAATAAGAATAAGAATAAGAATAAGAATAAGAATAAGAATAAGAATATAATAATAATAATAATAATAATAATAATAATAATAATAATAATAATAATAATAATAATAATAATAATAATAATAATAATAATAACAACAACAATAATAAAAATAATAATAATAAAAATAAAATCATTAAGTTGTAGTCCGGCCGAATCGAAATCGAACTGACTGACCGAATCGAATTTTCATTTATTCAGTCCAAAAGAACAAAGCCTTATTCAATTAAAAATATCACGTGCCATGATTTAATTACCTTGAATATTTTTAGGAAAAACTTAATCTCAATCCCCGCTTTTTATCCGCCCAACCCATTCTCTCGCGGAGTTGTTGATTAACCGAAGGGTTAATAAAAATGAGGCACATGCCACTTTTTTTTTTCAATTTAGGAAGTCAATTTCAGTTAATAACTGTTTTAGGACGACACCTTCCAAATGCCAATTCATTATTAACGAATTACAGAACTGCAATATATTACCTCATTTGTTTTTTTTTTTACTTGCAACCGTTTAACTGTCATGCTTGTTAATGCATAACTTCAACCATTAATATCTTTAATTACAGATAATTAAATTTATGAAAAGTAGATATTCGGAAAATACACATTGAGACGAATCTAACAAGATCCCACATGAATATATGTTTTTCGTTAACTATAAGTAGAATTGGTGAATAGTGTAAAAGTCAAATCGTTGCAAGTAAAAAGAAACGGAGGAATATAATTTATAAGGATTGATTTTGTTCATAAAACCTTTCAAAAGTTATTTTTTTTTTCACAAGTAATACCTTTCAAATATTTTTGCTGGAAAATTACTTTATAACTTATTTTGGAGGGCACTATTTTACTGCTGAGAAGTCAATTTTTTTTACCATTGACCTTTTTACCTGCAGGCTGCATGCTTACTCCTTGTCCTTGCCATCTTCTTTCACCCCTGGCCCGAGAAAGTATTCTATACCTATGCCTCTCATTTTAAAAATTTTCCCCTAATTTTTTATGAGTGGTAGAGAATATGATAAAATAATTATATTAATCTGATATGATGTAAGATTTGATATAAGATTTTTAGATTTCAAAAAAAAAATAAAAAAAAAAAAAAAAAAATTTATAATTTTTTAATATTTTTTTTTTTTAAAATTACTAAAACTATTATTTTTTTCCCTTTGTTTGGGAGTATCATTTTCCCCCTGGCCCTATACCACAAGCCAAGAGCCACCTGCCACCATGTCATAGTCATTACTATCAGACCCCTTTTCCCTCTACTACACGCGAACCCTGGACCCTGGTCCTTTGTCATTCAAAGAGGACGAAACTTATTACTATCTTCCTCATTAGACTTGAATGCTGAATGCAGATTGCAGGTCCTCAAAGGATGTGGTCAACTTGGCCTACCATCGTTTGACGGGTGGAAAACTGTATATGTTTCGTGCTAAGGACTTTTTTGGTTTTATTGAAAAGCCATAAAAGCTATTTTTTTTATCCATTGGACCACGGCGCATGAAAGTCTGAAAGAAGGGGAGGGGGGATTCGAACTTGTGACCTATTGTTCAGCACCTCAATCTTAACCACTAGGCCAAAACATCCTTGGTAAAACCATAAAATCTACTTCTATGATGTAAACGAGTTTGATCTCAAGTGATTCTATTATTCTATACAATTACTATATAGAAAAATTTGTATGATAATATCTAGATTCTAAAAACTAGCCATTAAGATTTCGAGATAATTTTTCTTCCTTAAAGTTATTAGTTACCTAAAGTTGTGAACACTTCTCTTCAAGATAATTTTTCTTCCTTAATATCAGGGAAGAGGCTATTAAGGGGTCTAAGAGGGTCATGGCCCCTGCTAGCCTAACCGTACCTATAACATATTTGAGATTCAAATAAAAGAAAATTAGGAATTCTATTAAAGTGGCCCATCCCCCTTAACCAAATCTAACTTCGCCCCTGATTAACATTGGTCTTTTATAGAAGGATACTATAAATTATATTCACAAGTTGCAACTTGCAAATACAAACAAGGGCGCTGTTTGAAAATTTTCCATGAATTATCACAATTATGAGTAATTAAACTAATTAACATATGCTGGTCAATAATTTTCACGCAACCATTTTCTTTGATAGTCAAGCGCGTCGCACCTACTTTCAACTTATCCCAAATTAAACGCTAATCAACAAATCAGACATGAGTTGTAACTTGTACAGTTGTACGTAGTCAAATTATTGATTGTTTGACATTACTGAAAGGCAAAAGCCGCCATGAAATTATCTTCTTTAATTACTCTCTTATCATATGATTTTTCATTAAAATTGAATCCTTGAGAATTTTGTATTGATTAAGAAGGTACTTTGAACTTTGACTTTCAAGTTAGCATATCTTCAAGAAGGCCGCCTCAGACGATAGAAATGATAAGCTACTGCTTCATACGTTACGTTGTAACTTATCATATTTAAAAAAGTAATAATTATATACTGCTTGGGATTGATTTTTTCTTCTTATCTTTAGGCTCGACTTTTGTTGATCAAAACTTATTTTTACAAAATATTATTATTTAAGGTGCATTGATCAAGGCTTAATTTACATATAAAGCAATTAATGTTAGCTTGCAATTAGAATTGAGGGAACTTATATTATATATAAGGTTCTTTTTTTGGGTGTTAAAAGAGAGGTTAATCCGTGAAAAGAAACACTAAAAAGGTTAAAACCTATTTATTAAATATACTACTATTATTACAGATTCAATCCTTCTAAAAGGTGTCTAGGTCGGCGTTGGCCGTTGGATATGGATTTTATTTTAACCAAAAAGTCCTCTAATACAAAAATCACTTTTGAAAGAGTTATATAAAATAAAGGTTATTTCATTATCCAGCGCAATTAGAGAGACCCGTTAGTATTTGTCTTACAATTTTAAATCAATAACAAACATGGGGAGTACAGGGTAACTCATATACTTTCGAGTTAAGAATGTGACCTCTTCACCTCTATCCAATTATAGTGTATGATGTATTTCCTATTTGTTCCTACTTATGACCTAAATAAGATATCAAAATGGCAATTACATATGTCTGGATAAGCTGGGTATATAACTTGTGCGTAAATTTGAACAATATTGACTTAACTTTGTATTATGGCATATTTCTGGTAGTATACAAGTCTATGCAATATTTTGGTGCCATACAAGTTTATGCAATATGGACTTAACTTGTACCACTAAAAAAATTAAAATTGACCACTTAGATAATGACTGCGACTTTATTATTATTCTTCCCTTAATTTTATTCAACTTAAATAACTTTCAATGATTAAACTGAATTTTTACTTAATTTGATTGACTCTCACTTATTTTTCTTATATGCAAAATTGAAACCAAAATTTTGCTACATAAAATAAACTGATATTAATAAAATATTATATTTTTAAAGTTGAAGATATAACTCGAAATACCTCCGTGGCTCCCTCGTTAAAATATTAGTATTATATATCTTATTATTGTTATCCATGATGAATGATGATATAGTAATAATCTAAGAATAATTGAAAGTGGACGTACTAAGTTTGATAACACAAGTCTCTTTAATTATTACCACTTGTTGTAATTCATTGACTAGTTGATCGAAGCTGACTAATTCTTCCCTCAAAAAAAAAAACGAATGAATGAAAAGAAAAGAAACATTGACCTATTCTTCTTCGTCGTAATATCACGTACCACAATTTACGACTCAGCCTCGTATATTGCAGCTTATATATATATCTCTCTCTTCAAAAACCCTGATTAAAAACCATAGCTTGTTTAGAAATTCAAAGAAAAACTTTCAAAAAAAAAAAATCGCAGGAAAAGTTCCCTCAAAAAAAGAAAGAACTCGCAGAAAAAAGAATTAAGTAGAACACATTTACTAAAAAAAAGGATTTTTTTCGGGGAGAAGAAGAAAAGTTAGAATTTTAGAAAAAGATGACAGCAGGATTACTTGAAGTATTAGTTGTATCAGCTTGTGGACTTCCCAAACTTGATTTTTTGAGTAAGTTAAAATCTTTCTATGGTTTTTCTTTTTTCCCTTCAATTATTTCATTTCTTTGTTTTCTGTCCCCTTTAATTTCCTTGTAATTCCTTATATTTCCCTTGTACATTGCTTAGTCTAGTGGCGGATCCAGAAAATTCGAAATAGGGTACAAAATAAACTTTAACTTATTATCAGTACTGATAGAATATAAATATAATCAGGATATATTTTGTTCCTAGAATTAGTAAGAAAAAAAATTGATCTATATATCTATAGAAAATGAAGTGTTTCAAAAGTATATTAAAATGGATCTCTTTTTAAAGATCTAAAAATAAAGTTGTTGATACTTTCATTTTATTTTGTTGCTTAATATTTCTAAAACATGGCTATTTGAAGATTTTTAATGTTTTTTTCCCTCCTTCAATGCACAACAAGTGTCCCCCAACATATGATCTCCAACTGTTTTGGATCCTCACTCGATCAAAATTTTAGAAAATGGGGATGCAGTTGCTCCCCATGACGGCTATATATATAGATCCATTCATGGCTTAGTCTTGTTGATCAAACAATAACACTTCTCTATATTATCTTATCTTATAAAGATTTTATCCGATCTTATACGATCCGATCTTTATCTTATCTTATAAGATAGTTTATTGTGTGTGTCTAACATCTTATTTATCTTATCTGATCTTATCTTATCTTATCTTATAAATCTTATATAAGTTAAAATAAGTTGAACAGAACAGACCCTTATTTAGTGATTTGTGTTTGATTTTGTTGGTATACAATATACATTGTTACCATGTAATAGAATTGGTAATGTTTTGGAACCTAGGACCATACACTATAGGCATGAGATTGAATAAGACTTTGATTTCACAATGATTATATACTAACCTTACTATTTAGAAAAACAAATATCACAGTATTATGCAAGATGATGAATTTATAAAATATATATCTTCAAATTACCTTTTTGTTAGTAGTTTTTATCAATAGAGATTTATAAGTGTATCAGGAATTGAGTAATTTCTTTGTTTATTCATGGTTTATGGCTTTACTAACGAATTCAATGCCATAAGATCTAAGCCAAGACTTCTCCTTTTCTTACTTTCAAGTTTCCTAAATGTCACAATTAGAAGCAGTTAGAACTACTAAAAGGTTTTTAACCAATTTTTTTCCTTCTCTTGATTTGCAGCAGACAAAATAGATCCCTATGTTTTGGTTAATTACAAAGGCCAAGAGCGAAAGACCCATATTGCAAGAGGTCAGTATAGTTCTGTTGTTGTTTGCTGTTCTTGCATTACATTCGCGAATTCTTACATACACTTTCGGGTGTACCTTTATCCGATTATATATACCCGAACATATAATAAGATCATGTAACCCTTAAAAGAAGGGCTTGATATATAGGCATACAATTAATTATACTATTTTCTATGGTAGGACAAGGAGGTAACCCAGAATGGAACCAGAAATTCACATTTAGGGCGGAGTACCCAGGCTCAGGGAGTGACTACAACATCAATCTCAAGATCATGGACCATGACACCTTTTCTTCTGATGATTTCATTGGTGAAACTATGTAAGCTTTTCCCTTTTCTTTAATCACATTAGAGCAACATATTTAGAAATAATACGTATATGATGGTACTAAAGTACAAGAAGTTTGATAAACATATACTCTATGATCTTACTTAGCAAAACAAAATTTTATTGGAAAACTTGACACTAGAGGTCAGACTCCTACCTATGGGTCATTGTCTTTTATAGGTTTCAACTATTGATTATTCTATGTAAGACTTAAGTACGAGTTGTTGTAATTTTAATAAGGCCTAATTTAACTATAATCATTTGGACTATTGTGATTTTAATTTACCCAATTTGACGACCCTATTAAAATCAGAACAACTCATACTTAGTCCTACAGATTCAATAGTTGGGACCTATAAAAGACAATAACCCATCGTTAGAACCCCTAGTGTCAATTTTTCCAATTTGATTTAGTTATTTCAAACGCATATTGAATTAAAAAAACACGAAGCAAAATAGAAAACGAGTTATTAATTTGTAGGTTGGCTAACGCAAGTTGATATGCTATTTTTTAGGATTCATGTGGAGGATCTACTGGCTTTAGGAGTGGATAATGGTTCTTATGAAATGAGTTCTACCAAGTTTAGGGTGATTGGCAGTGACCAAAAGTACCGTGGTGAAATCAAAGTTGGCGTCAAATTTACCAAGGTACAATCTCTCTTTCGCCTTGTTATCCTGATATTGGGAAAAGTGTTCTTTTGGTTAATTTGCATGGTCTTGCTGAAAAGTGGTAGTCTAAATCTTCTTAGAATTCATACCCTTATGATTTATCCTTTTTGCAAGTTTAAAGTTTAAAGCTCGTATAAAAAGAGTCTAAAATTAAGTATTAGAAGTATGCAAAAAGAATAGATGAACAAAATAAATCAAACAAAATTTCACTCAACACGGTTGACTTGTGCTCAATCCTTGTTCAGTGGCGGACCCAAGAATTTATTCTTGAAGTATCGATCATAAGTTTTGAGATTGGTAATTTGAAAAATATATGAGCTTTAGTGCTTTATTTTTGTTTAGTCTTTCTTAATTACGGGTATTGATTGAGCATTTTTCAAAGAGTAGATTGCTATAGCATGAAGAATTGAAAACTAAATGAGTTTTCTTGATTGGATTTTTCAGACATCAAATGACGATGATGATGAAGAGGAGGTTGGAGGATGGAAGGACAGTTACGGTGATGAGTAGCTTCCTTCATCCACCAGTTATTGATGAGTTATTGGACGATGTTAATATAATCTCTATCATTTATTCATTTGTATATAACTTAAGTGTGTATAATTTTTGGTAGTCTTTACATTTCGGTCTCATAGTTGAAGCTCAATTAGCTTCTTGGTGTGTTATTAATTGAGTCCTAGAATTTTGAGTTTAATAGTGGATTGTACTTTAGTCCCCAATCTAAGTACATAGAGTTTCGATTCAATTGATTTGGTAAGCTTAAAAAGGCTTGAATTTCCAACATAATGGACTGATTAATCTTGTTGGAATAATCCAATTGTATAAGTTTTTTTTTTCTTCCATTTGGTTTATTTGATTCTTTAATTTTGACAAGAATGAATACGATTTTTCTAACCTATGTACCTAGTGCATAGGTTTAGCTATTTGTTTTTATCTTTATTCAACAAAATTAATTAATGTATATGACATAGTTAATTAATGATATAATTCTCACAACTGATATATGATTGATATCTAATTCCTATTATGAGAATAATATCTTTAATTAACTATGTCATACTTATCAATTTTGTTGAAGAAAGCTAAAAATAAATAGTTAAACCTATGCACTAGGTGCATAGATTAGAAAAACCCTAGTTATTTTATCGGTGAGAAAATTAACTTTGATTTTAGATATATGATCAATTGTAAATCAAAGTAAATTATATTCTTCACTTTCGAGTTTCGAATTGTATTCTCTAGAAAGTATATTGATCTTCTAGCAATCTCCTACTGGCTACTAACTACTAATCCCTTTCCTACCCCCCTCCCCTTAACTACTCCGTCTCATGATTGATTACTCTCTCATTTTTTATTTGTCCCATAATAGATTTTCCATTTCTGTATAAACATTAGATCATATGTGTTAGAAAAATGCATATAACACAACTAACAATATAGACTTTCATCTCTATTCGGAAAAAATAATATAAACTTTAAGTTCATCTATCTTTTCAAAATATCATCAATAAAATACTCATTCACGATTTCCCATTTCTATATAAACATAAGATTACATGTAGCGTTGACCAAAAACATGAAAATGATCAAACGAAAGAGGGTCTATCCAAAATTAAAAGGACGTAGAAAAACAAATAAGCACAATAAGATTATCCAAAATTCAACGGCAAAAATAGTGTTGCATGACAGTTTTGAGTAAAATTTTCCAAATACATGTTTTTATAACTTAAAGTACGTATTGCGTGCATTTGACTCTAGCACTTATACGTGGTACGAAAGAATATCGATAAAAGGGTAAATACTATAGGTCTTAGAAGTTCTATTTATATAATTAAAATGCAACAGGTTGAGATCACCAATTAGTGTTGTCAGTATGAAGAAGTAATACATTTCGTAGCAGAGAAGCCGCTGTGACAAGGACTAGTTTTACTTCCCCACCTTCTTAATATAAATAGGAGGATTGGCCCCAGTGGAGAAGTTATAGACACTTTGCCATATTTTTATCTAGAGTACTTCACTTAATTTCATAGGCAGTATTGGGCATTGGTGGTATTTAATATTTATCAAGCCGTCTTAGCTCAGTGGTAGAGCGCGTGGCTTTTAACCACGTGGTCGTGGGTTCGATCCCCACAGACGGCGTTTTGATTTTCCGCTGCAGGATAACCAATAAAACAAAAATAACATCAAAAAACGTAACATACATCAACAAAGCCGTCTTAGCTCAGTGGTAGAGCGCGTGGCTTTTAACCACGTGGTCGTGGGTTCGATCCCCACAGACGGCGTTCATAAAAATCTAAGTTTTTGTTTTTAAAAGTTTTTCTTCGCCTGTCTCTTCACTAAAATTAGAAGTATAAGAATTCTACATCAACAAAGCCGTCTTAGCTCAGTGGTAGAGCGCGTGGCTTTTAACCACGTGGTCGTGGGTTCGATCCCCACAGACGGCGTTCATAAAAATGGAAGTTTTTGTTTTTAAAAGTTTTTCTTCGCCTGTCTCTTCACTAATAATTAGAAGTGTAAGAATTCTTTCTTAAAAAAAATATTGAGTTAGAAATATATGAACCCTTTAGCACTTTTGTGTCCACTTTTTTTTTTATCAATATACGCAGTGAAAAATTTCAAATTGTATTCTCTGAGTTTAAAAAATATCTAAAAATAAAACAAAAAATGGAAAAATCGGCAAAGTTGGTTGAAAATTGCACATCTGGTATCCAGTTACATTCCAAAGAAAAAAATGTAAAAGAAAAAAGTTACTAAACCAAAGTACAAAGTTGACTACAATTTTAACTTTCCATCTTGATAACGTTTTTGCATGCATAACGTCAGGCCCGTCTCATACCATATGGAGGCCCTTCAAAAAAAGTCTATAAAGAAAATTTATACATTTGAATAATTTTTTTTTTACTTAGTTGTAATAAGATCTTTTTTTTAGAATTTCATTAAAATTAAACCAAAAACAAAGGCAAAGTAATTTCAGCTTGTGTAAGTTGTATTAAAAAGACAGATCCTGCTTAATTTATGTGGAATAAATAGTTTTATGTACTATGCTGCTCTTATCTTAATGATTAATGAATAAAAAACAAATATAGAAGTATGGTAAAAAATCAAATCTTTGATGATTTGTCCGTCCAACTCAGATGAGTTTCTTTCAATTCTTCTTCTTTAACTCAAATATTGAAGTATAGTAGAAGAAGATTGATGCAGTAAATGAAGGTGGATTACTTTTTGAACGGGGTTTGAATTATAAACTTTCTTGAACAATGAACAGGCCCTTGGTAGAAGAAGATTAATGCAGTAAACAAAAGAACCTTGGAAATTGCCAAAACAAACGTATGAATATTATTAAGAGAGTGATTAATAGTTTTAATACAATGATTAATATGGGAAGTTGAATAAATCATAAATTTCTGAGATAACAAGAGGAGAGAGAACTTCAGGACATTGGTGGAAAATGGAAGAAGATGCTAGGTTTAATACTGCTCTGCTGCCATGCTGGTTTTCTACTTTACTATTTTTTTTTTCTTCTACCTGCTACCAGTTGGACTCCACCATTTTTGGGTCCCCAAAAATCTGGGGCCCTGTTCTGTTGAACAGGTTGTACCGGCAAAGAGCCTGCCTGCATAACGTGCATACAAGGCTAGTATAGAAAAGGAATATGGGACCCATGAGTATCTTGTCATTTTCAACTCCATGCTTCTTTATGCTGATGGAGATAGCAAACCTAAACAGCGTAGGTTCAACTCCTACAAGAATAATTGACCTATAATACTACTCCACTAAACGAACCTAGTCTTGTTGCTAAATTAGAATATCCGTTGACTAAAAGACTCACTAACAATTGATGAAGTACTATTTTCCACAAAAGTGAGGATAACTTCTTAGTAAAAAATCATGCTAGCTTAGTAGTAATACTTGATGATAAACTCCTACTACCTCCGGTTCCGAAAGATCTTCCCTATTTGACTTTTTTCACTATTAACAAGTTTCACTTTGACTGTTGTTTGTGACTTATACGTAAGAAAAAATATAGTCATGTGGGATCTTGTTAGATTCATCTCAATATGTATTTTACTAATATCCACTTTTTATAATTTTTTCAAATACACAATTAGAGATATTAGTGTCTAAAGTTTTACATTGGCATGCGTGAAAAGTGAAAGAAGGAAGATCTTTAGGAACTGGAGGCGGGAGGGAGTATCAAATAGAGTGGTTGTTCAACTTTTTATCAATGAACAATCTCATGGTTGTTGGCACATCATTCACCCCTACAAGTCAGCGTATTGTAGAAGATTAGCTAACAATTACAATAAAATAACCAATTATTACAAAGAACGTAAAAATCCAGTTTCATTTTTTTCACTCTAAATTTTGCACTAATTTATTCATATTATGATAATTTATCTTAACTTGTACTAACCTCAGTATTTAAATAACTAACACTATTCTCTTTTAAGTTAGAGTTTTCTTGGAGAAACATGTCACTTATTTAGATACAGATGGAGTATTTATCTAAAATGAGTATATTAAAAAAATTCTTACCATCTCTTATCTGAACTTGTTTTTCTGGGTTAAGGTAAAATAATCAATACAACTACGCTTTGAAAAATTTGTGTAAAATTGATAGTTGATCAACATTTTAACATACAATAGTAAGTTGTGATTGACCTTTTAAGTCCACTCAACCGCATTGACATATCATTGCTGTTGTCAAATGTCTGTTTGTGCAAATCATTAATTTATTACCTACGTATAAGAAAAGGTCAGATACATGTTTAATTTTGTGATATCGCATAATTTTACAACTAATGAAAGCTATGTTTTTGTTCTTGACAAATTCAGAGCCCAGATTCCTGAGTCCTGACTATCTCCTTTGCCACTTGTTCAAGGGATTCCCAGTATATAACCTGAAACCTGTACTCTTGCTTTAGGGGTATCGAAGAAAAAAAACATGTCATGCGCTTCACGTCCTTCACCACCCACAGGCATAAAATAAGTGAACACAGGTGACTTCTTGTGATTCAACTCTTTTATCTTAAATACCTTAATTTGACCAGTTATACTTTCCCCACTATCAACCCCAACCTCTCCACCGCAACTCAACCTGCTTGTTATTCATTCCTTTCTTACCCTTTTTGTCCTTCCAGCTTTTCTCTCTCTCTCTCTCCAACATATCCAGGCTTTATAAATCGGCTAACATTACAGTCAGCGATTAGTAAACTGGTATGTTTGGTACTCTATGCAAAAGCAATGAAATTCGAAGACTTCTTGATGCCATCAGGCGACAAACAACGCAGACGGATCGCTCTTGAAGAGGAGGTAACATCTATTTCTAGACTCTAATCATAAAGAAAATCTGTATATACAACAAGAGGTAAGCTATTTGACTAAATTTTAGTTAGCTAGATTTTTGTCTCGTGAGAAATGCGGACATTTCTGTTATATCAATATGTGTGGAGTGTGAACTCACTATTTTCCTACACATATTTAGCTAGCTAAAATTTAGCCAAATTGAGTATTTTAAAGAACAGTAAATAACTGTAATGATCTGAATTCATGTCCAATAGGTTGAGGAGCTGCATGGAAGACTCGATGGGGAGCTGCAGTTAAATGGCGTACTACGAAGTGCATTGAGAGGACCTCTTCTATCCTGTCCTTGCCTTTCTTCATTGCTTCCCCTGGAGGTAATGAGCTTTTGCTTTCTCCTGCTAGTACGACTTGCCAAAAGAATAAACATATGAACCAAATAAAAACACGAAGCCAACTCGTGTTATAATAGGACAGTAATGGATTATGCATGTTATTGTTTTTACCTGCAACATACGCTGTGAATGGATCCACATGAAAAAGGAAGCATCAAAGCATACCTTTGTTTAACCATTTCAAGAAATAACTAATACCTTGTTTAACCCAAGAATTTGTACTTAATGTAGAAATGGATTATTTTGGAAAAAAGGGAGTATTTATTTTCATCTAGAAGATAGTACTAGAAAATATACCCTGTGAAGGAAATCAAATGTTGGATAAGAGGATTGTAATAATGTGAACATTCACATGAAATTTATGTAATCACATAAATTTCATTACAACTATCTTAGTACCTTATACAAAGAATGAGCATGGGATTCATGTTTCCACAACATGTGCAGACTCAGTTTAAATTGGTGCTTCTGGTGCAGGTACAGGTACTTCTAGCAGAACTAGCAATGGTGGAGAGAGAAATTACTGGGCTAGAAACAAAAGTTGAGAGTTTGAAAAAGAACCTGTACAAAGAGAAGAAGCTCAACAAAGACGGCCAGCTAGAGCAGCCAAGAAAGCACCTTGAGATGCAATTACCCTACAAACAGCAAAATCAAAGAGATTGTAAGAGATTAGAACGAATTAAAGTTACACGAAGTCATAACAGGCGGAAATGTTTAGAAGACGGAAGGTTGTCTTTCAGCTCTGTTTCAGACATGCAAACTTGCTCTTCTGTGGAGCCCAAAGGTAGGTTAAATTCCATCTTGTAAGAGCTGAATTCTGCATTTTACAATCCAAAGCTCGTTATGAACTTTTCTTAAGAATGAAATTAGCATACAAAGCAAATGTAAAATGACATCAATTGAAGCAATACATCTTGGTTACTTACAATCTCATCATTCCCTGAATAAAACAGAAGAAACTGCGAAGCGATACCTGAGAATCATCAGAAATAAACCAAGCCACAGCATAGATGCCGAAGTCAGCTGCGAGGAGCCAAATAGACTCTCTGAAGAACTGCTCAAATGCTTAATAAGCATATTTGTAAAGCTAAGCCAGAAGTCAGCAGAAAAAGAACCAATGACTGGTGCTCCCAAGAATACTTTAAACTGCATCAACTCCAAAGGATTTTCATCAAAAAATACATTTAGTTGTAAAGCAAGATCATCAATCACTCGCGATGACGGAAATTCACAGGTATTTGATAGCACAGAAATTGATCTTAGCCCCTACAAGAACTTCATCCACATCACAAGAAATTCACTGAAAACAGCTCAGCTTTCGGATTCTTGTCCTGCAACCAGAAAACTGAGGTAACTTCTAAATTCCTCAGGCAGCAAGTACTTACAATATGTTGGAAAACTGAAATATTACCGGTCTCTCTATCAGGGTTTTGCTGCAAACTTTATGCTATGTGGACCTGTCATTCCTGAGCAACAAACAAAAA